>JADLSH010000354.1:0-111983 GCA_016169945.1 Trachythela sp. YZ-2020 | reverse complement strand
GAATTACTGACAGTAAAGGAGAATCCACCAATGCCATTCAGAACCCTTCCAAAATGCTCTTTGGGCAAGTGAGCGAGGGACCCTAGTGACTTCATGAGGTGGTGAAATTTGTTGGAGCTTAGCATCAAGCTCCGCTATACACCTACCTAAATACCAGGGTTCTTGGTGATTACAGGAATCAAACCAAAGATGCCCCAACTGCCGTGCAACGCCGAGGTCAATACAGTGGAGATTGTCAACTGGAAATCCTCTGACTGTATTGAAAATTATTATTATGTGGTTATGTGGTTATGTGGTTGTGTGGTTATGTGGTTATGTGGTTATCTGGTTATGTGGTTACATGGTTATGTCGTGATATGGTTAAGTGGTTATATGGTTTAATGTTATATGGTTGTATGGTTATATGGTTATATGGTTATATGGTTATATGGTTATATGGTTATATGGTTATATGGTTATATGGTTATATGGTTATATGGTTATATGGTTATATGGTTATATGGTTATATGGTTATATGGTTATATGGTTATATGGTTATATGGTTATATGGTTATATGGTTATATGGTTTAATGGTTATGTGGTTATATGGTTTAATGATTATGTGGTTATGTGGTTATGTGGTTGTATGGTTATATGGTTATGTCGTTATTTATGGTGAAATGGTTATGTGGTTATGTGGTTATATGGTTACGTAGTTATGTGGTGATATGGTTATATGGTTATATGGTTATATGGTTATATGGTTATGTGGTTATGTGGTTATATGTTTATATGGTTATATGGTTATATGGTTTAATGGTTTAATGGTTATGTGGTTATATGGTTTACTGGTTATATGGTTATGTGGTTATGTAGTTATGTGGTTATGTGGTTATGTGGTTATGTGGTTATGTGGTTGTGTGGTTATGTGGTTATGTGGTTATCTGGTTATGTGGTTACATGGTTATGTCGTGATATGGTTAAGTGGTTATATGGTTTAATGTTATATGGTTGTATGGTTATATGGTTATATGGTTATATGGTTATATGGTTATATGGTTATATTTTATATGGTTATATGGTTATATGGTTATATGTTTATATGGTTATATGTTTATATGGTTTAATGGTTTAATGGTTATGTGGTTATATGGTTTAATGATTATGTGGTTATGTGGTTATGTGGTTGTATGGTTATATGGTTATGTCGTTATTTATGGTGAAATGGTTATGTGGTTATGTGGTTATATGGTTACGTAGTTATGTGGTGATATGGTTATATGGTTATGTGGTTATATGGTGATATGGTTATATGGTTATGTGGTTATATGGTTATGTGGTTATGTGGTTATTTGGTTATATGGTTATATGGTTATATGTTTATATGGTTATATGGTTATATGGTTATATGGTTATATGGTTATAAGGTTATAAGGTTATATGTTTATATGATTAAATGCTTATATGGTTATATGGTTTAATGGTTTAATGGTTATGTGGTTATATGGTTTACTGGTTATATGGTTATGTGGTTATGTAGTTATGTGGTTATGTGGTTATGTGGTTGTGTGGTTATGTGGTTATGTGGTTATCTGGTTATGTGGTTATATGGTTATATGGTTATATGGTTATATGGTTATATGGTTATATGGTTATATGGTTATATGGTTATATGGTTATATGGTTATATGGTTATATGGTTATATGGTTATATGGTTTAATGGTTATGTGGTTATATGGTTTAATGATTATGTGGTTATGTGGTTGTATGGTTATATGGTTATGTCGTTATTTATGGTGAAATGGTTATGTGGTTATGTGGTTATATGGTTACGTAGTTATGTGGTGATATGGTTATATGGTTATGGTTATATGGTTATGTGGTTATATGGTTATGTGGTTATGTGGTTATTTGGTTATATGGTTATATGGTTATATGTTTATATGGTTATATGGTTATATGGTTATAAGGTTATAAGGTTATATGTTTATATGATTAAATGCTTATATGGTTATGTGGTTTAATGGTTATGTGTTTATATGGTTATGTCGTTATGTGGTTATATGGTTATGTGGTTATGTGGTTATATGGTTATATGGTTATATGGTTATATGGTTATATGGTTATATGGTTATATGGTTATAAGGTTATAAGGTTATATGTTTATATGATTAAATGCTTATATGGTTATATGGTTTAATGGTTTAATGGTTATGTGGTTATATGGTTTAGTGGTTATATGGTTATGTGGTTATGTAGTTATGTGGTTATGTGGTTATGTGGTTGTGTGGTTATGTGGTTATGTGGTTATGTGGTTATCTGGTTATGTGGTTACATGGTTATGTCGTGATATGGTTAAGTGGTTATATGGTTTAATGGTTATGTGGTTTAATGGTTTTGAGGTTATGTGGTTATGTGATTATATGGTTGTGTGGTTATGTGGTTATATGGTTATGTCGTTATATGTTTATGTGTAATATGGTTTAATGGTTATGTGGTTTAATGGTTATGTGGTTATGTGGTTATATGGTTATTTCGTAATGTGTTTATATGGTTATGTGGTTATATGGTTTAATGGTTATGTGGTTATGTGGTTTAATGGTTATATGGTTATGTGGTTATATGGTTATATGGTTATGTGGTTATGTGGTTATGTGGTTATGTGGTTTTGTGGTTATGTGGTTATATGGTTATATGGTTATGTGTTCATATGGTTATGTCGTTATGTGGTTATATGGTTATGTGGTTATGCTGTTATGTGGTTATATGGTTTAATGGTTATATGGTTATATGGTTATATGGTTATATGGTTTAATGGTTATGTGGTTATGTGGTTTAATGGTTATATGGTTATATGATTATATGGTTATGTGGTTATATGGTTATATGGTTATGTGGTTATGTGGTTATGTGGTTATGTGGTTTTGTCGTTATATGGTTATATGGTTTAATTGTTATGTGGTTTAATGGTTATCTGGTTATGTGGTTATGTGTTTATGTGATTATGTGGTTATATGGTTATGTAGTTATATGGTGATATGCTTATGTGGTTATGTGGTTATATGGTTTAATGGTTATATGGTTATGTGGTTATATGATTATATGGTTATATGGTTATGTGGTTATGTGGTTATATGGTTTAATGGTTATATGGTTATGTGTTTATATGGTTATGTGGTTATATGGTTATGTGGTTTAATGGTTATATGTTCATGTGCTTATAAGGTTATGTAGTTATATGGTTATGTGGTTATATGATTTAATGGTTATGTGGTTATAAGGTTATGTGGTTTTGTGGTTATGTGGTTATATGGTTATATGGTTATATGGTTATATGGTTTAATGGTTATGTGGTTATATGGTTTAATGGTTATATGGTTATGTGGTTATGTGGTTATGTGGTTATGTGGTTATGTGGTTATGTGGTTATGTGGTTATGTGGTTATGTGGTTATGTGGTTATGTGGTTATGTGGTTATATGGTTATATATGATTATATGGTTATATGGTTTAATGGTGTAATCGTTATGTAGTTATATGGTTTAATGGTTAGATGGTTATGTGGTTATGTGGTCATGTCGTTATGTCGTTATGTGGTTATGTGGTTATGTGGTTATGTCGTTATATGGTTATGTGGTTATACGGTTTAATAGTTATGTGGTTTAATGGTTATGTGGTTATATGGTTATATGGTTATATGGTTATATGTTTATATGGTTATATTGTTATATATGATTATATGTTTATATGGTTATATGGTTTAATGGTGTTATCGTTATATGGTTATATGATTTAATGGTTAGATGGTTATGTGGTTATGTTATTATGTGGTTATATGGTTATGTGGTTATATGGTTTAATGGTTATGTGGTTATATGGTTATGTGGTTATGTGGTTATGTGGTTATATGGTTTAATGGTTATATGGTTATATGGTTATATGGTTTAATGGTTATGTGGTTATATGGTTTAATGGTTATATGGTTATGTGGTTATATGGTTATGTGGTTATATGGTTATATGGTTATGTGGTTATGTGGTTATGTGGTTATATGGTTATGTGGTTATGTGGTTATATGGTTATGTGGTTATGTGGTTATATGGTTATATGGTTATGTGGTTATGTGGTTATATGGTTATATGGTTATATATGGTTATATGGTTATATGGTTTAATGGTTTAATGGTTATGTGGTTATATGGTTTAATGGTTATATGGTTATGTGGTTATGTGGTTATGTCGTTATGTGGTTATGTGGTTATGTGGTTATGTGGTTATGTGGTTATGTGGTTATGTGGTTATGTGGTTATATGGTTTAATGGTTATGTGGTTATATGGTTATGTGGTTATGTGGTTATATGGTTATATGGTTATGTGGTTATATGGTTATGTGGTTATATGGTTATATGGTTATATGGTTATATGGTTATATGGTTATATGGTTATATGGTTTATATGGTTTAATGGTTATGTGGTTATATGGTTATATGGTTATGTGGTTATGTGGTTATGTGGTTATGTGGTTATGTGGTTATGTGGTTATGTGGTTATGTGGTTATGTGGTTATATGGTTATGTGGTTATATGGTTATATGTTTATATGGTTATATGGTTATATGGTTATATGGTTATATGGTTATATGGTTATATGGTTATATTGTTATATATGATTATATGTTTATATGGTTATATGGTTTAATGGTGTTATCGTTATATGGTTATATGATTTAATGGTTAGATGGTTATGTGGTTATGTTATTATGTGGTTATGTGGTTATATCTTTATGTGGTTACATGGTATAATGATTATGTGGTTTAGTGGTTATGTGGTTATGTGGTTATGTGGTTATATGGTTATGTGGTTGTGTGGTTATATGGTTATGTCTTTATATGGTTATGTGGTTATATGGTTTAATGGTTTAATGGTTATATGGTTTAATGGTTATGTGGTTATGTGGTTATGTGGTTATGTGGTTATATGGTTATGTGGTTATGTGGTTATGTGGTTATGTGGTTATGTGGTTATGTGGTTATATGGTTATATGGTTATATGGTTATATGGTTGTAAGGTTATATGTTTATATGGTTTAATGGTTATATGGTTATATGGTTATATGGTTATATGGTTATGTGGTTATGGTTATGGTTATGTGGTTATGGTTATGGTTATATGTGGTTATGTGGTTATGTGGTTCTATGGTTATGTAATGGTTTATGTGGTTATGTGGTTATGTGGTTATATGGTTTAATGGTTTTGTGGTTATGTAGTTATATGGTTATATGGTTATGTGGTTATATGGTTATGTGGTTATGTGGTTATATGGTTATATGGTTATATGGTTATATGGTTATGTGGTTATATGGTTATATGGTTATGTGGTTATGTGGTTATATGGTTATATGGTTATGTGGTTATATGGTTTAATGGTTATATGGTTATGTGGTTATATGGTTATATGGTTTAATGGTTATGTGGTTATGTGGTTTAATGGTTATATGGTTATATGGTTATATGGTTATGTGGTTATATGGTTATATGGTTATGTGGTTATGTGGTTATGTGGTTATGTGGTTATGTGGTTATATGGTTTAATGGTTATGTGGTTTAATGGTTATATGGTTATGTGGTTATATGGTTATGTGGTTATATGGTTATATGGTTATGTAGTTATATGGTTATATGGTTATGTGGTTATGTGGTTATATGGTTTAATGGTTATATGGTTATGTGGTTATATGGTTATATGGTTATATGGTTATGTGGTTATGTGGTTATATGGTTTAATGGTTATATGGTTATATGGTTATATGGTTATATGGTTATATGGTTATATGGTTATGTGGTTTAATGGTTATGTGGTTATATGGTTATGTGGTTATATGGTTATGTGGTTATATGGTTATGTGGTTATATGGTTATGTGGTTATGTGGTTATATGGTTATATGGTTATGTGGTTATATGGTTATATGGTTTAATGGTTATGTGGTTATATGGTTTAATGGTTATATGGTTATGTGGTTATGTGGTTATGTGGTTATGTGGTTATGTGGTTATGTGGTTATGTGGTTATGTGGTTATGTGGTTATGTGGTTATGTGGTTATGGTTATGTGGTTATGTGGTTATGTGGTTATATGGTTATGTGGTTATATGGTTATATATGGTTATATGGTTATATGGTTTAATGGTTTAATGGTTATGTGGTTATATGGTTTAATGGTTATATGGTTATATGGTTATGTTATTTGTTATGTGGTTATGTGGTTATGTGGTTATGTGGTTATGTGGTTATATGGTTATGTGGTTATATGGTTATGTGGTTATGTGGTTATATGGTTATGTGGTTATATGGTTATATGGTTATATGGTTATATGGTTATATGGTTATATGTTTATATGATTATGTGGTTTATATGGTTATATGGTTTAATGGTGTAATCGTTATATGGTTATATGGTTTAATGGTTAGATGGTTATGCGGTTATGTTATTATGTAGTTATGTGGTTATATGGTTTAGTGGTTATATGGTTATATGGTTATATGGTTATATGGTTATATGGTTATGTGGTTATGTGGTTATATGGTTTGTGGTTATATGGTTATATGGTTATATGGTTTAATGGTTATGTGGTTATATGGTTTAATGGTTATATGGTTATGTGGTTATATGGTTATATGGTTATATGGTTATGTGGTTATATGGTTATGTGGTTATATGGTTATGTGGTTATATGGTTATGTGGTTATGTGGTTATATGGTTATGTGGTTATATGGTTATGTGGTTATGTGGTTATATGGTTATGTGGTTATATGGTTATGGTTATATGGTTATGTGGTTATATATTGTTTAATGGTTATATGGTTTAATGGTTATATGGTTATATGGTTATATGTGGTTATATGGATATATGGTTATATGGTTATATTGTTATGTGGTTATGTGGTTATGTGGTTATTATATGGTTATGTGGTTATATGGTTTAATGGTTATGTGGTTATGTGGTTATGTGGTTATGTGGTTATGTGGTTATGTGGTTATGTGGTTATGTGGTTATGTGGTTATATGGTTATATGGTTATATGGTTATATGGTTGTAAGTTTATATGTTTATATCGTTTAATGGTTATGTGGTTATATGGTTATATGGTTATGTGGTTATGTGGTTATGTGGTTATGTGGTTATGTGTTTATGTGGTTATGTGGTTATGTGGTTATATGGTTATGAAGTTATATTGTTACATGTTTATATGGTTATATATTTATATGGTTATATGTTTATATGGTTATATTGTTATATATGATTATATGTTTATATGGTTATATGGTTTAATGGTGTTATCGTTATATGGTTATATGATTTAATGGTTAGATGGTTATGTGGTTATGTGGTTATGTGGTTATATGGTTATGTCGTTATATGTTTATGTGGTTATATGGTATAATGATTATGTGGTTTAATGGTTATGTGGTTATGTGGTTTTGTGGGTATATGGTTATGTGGTTGTGTGGTTATATGGTTATGTCTTTATATGGTTATGTGGTTATATGGTTTAATGGTTTAATGGTTATATGGTTTAATGGTTATGTGTTTATGTGGTTATGTGGTTATGTGGTTATATGGTTATGTGGTTATGTGGTTATGTGGTTATGTGGTTATGTGGTTATGTGGTTATGTGGTTATATGGTTATATGGTTATACGGTTATATGGTTGTAAGGTTATATGTTTATATCGTTTAATGGTTTAATGTGGTTATATGGTTATATGGTTATGTGGTTATGTGGTTATGTGGTTATGTGGTTATGTGGTTATGTGGTTATGTGGTTATGTGGTTATGTGGTTATGTGGTTATGTGGTTATATGGTTATGAAGTTATATTGTTACATGTTTATATGGTTATATATTTATATGGTTGTATGGTTATATGGTTATATGGTTATATGGTTATATGGTTATATGATTACATGGTTGTATGGTTATATGGTTATATGGTTATATGGTTATATGGTTATATGGTTATATGGTTATATGGTTATATGGTTATATGGTTATATGGTTTAATGGTTTAATGGTTATGTGGTTATATGTTTTAATGATTATGTGGTTATGTGTTTATGTGGTTATATGGTTATATGTTTATGTCGTTATTTATGGTGAAATGGTTATGTGGTTATGTGGTTATGTGGTTATATGGTTATATATGATTATATGTTTATATGATTATATGGTTTAATGGTGTAATCGTTATATGGTTATATGATTTAATGGTTAGATGGTTATGTGGTTATGTTGTCATGTCGTTATGTCGTTATGTGGTTATGTGGTTACGTGGTTATGTCGTTATATGGTTATGTGGTTATACGGTTTAATAGTTATGTGGTTTAATGGTTATGTGGTTATATGGTTATACGGTTATATGGTTATATGGTTATATGGTTATATGGTTATATGTTTACATGGTTATATTGTTATATATGATTATATGTTCATATGGTTATATGGTTTAATGGTGTTAGCGTTATATGGTTATATGATTTAATGGTTAGATGGTTATGTGGTTATGTTATTATGTAGTTATGTGGTTATATGGTTATGTCGTTATATATTTATGTGGTTATATGGTATAATGATTATGTGGTTTAGTGGTTATGTGTTTATGTGGTTATGTGGTTATATGGTTATGTGGTTATGTGGTTATGTGGTTATGTGGTTATATGGTTATATGGTTATACGGTTATATGGTTGTAAGGTTATATGTTTATATCGTTTAATGGTTTAATGTGGTTATATGGTTATATGGTTATATGGTTATGTGGTTATGTGGTTATGTGGTTATATGGTTATGAAGTTATATTGTTACATGTTTATATGGTTATATGGTTATATGGTTGTATGGTTATATGGTTATATGGTTATATGGTTATATGGTTATATGGTTATATGGTTATATGGTTATATGGTTATGGTTATATGGTTATATGGTTATATGGTTATATGGTTATATGGTTATATGGTTATATGGTTATATGGTTATATGGTTATATGGTTATATGGTTATATGGTTATATGGTTATATGGTTATATGGTTATATGGTTTAATGGTTTAATGGTTTAATGGTTTAATGGTTTAATGGTTTAATGGATTAATGGTTATGTGGTTTAATTATTATGTGGTTATGTGGTTGTATGGTTATATGGTTATGTCGTTATTTATGGTGAAATGGTTATGTGGTTATGTTGTTATATGGTTATGTAGTTATGTGGTGATATGGATATATGGCTATGTGGTTATATGGTGATATGGTTATATGGTTATGTGGTTATAAGGTTATAAGGTTATATGTTTATATGATTAAATGCTTATATGGTTATATGGTTTAATGGTTTAATGGTTATGTGGTTATATGGTTTAGTGGTTATATGGTTATGTGGTTATGTAGTTATGTGGTTATGTGGTTGTGCGGTTATGTGGTTACATGATTATGTCGTGATATGGTTAAGTGGTTATATGGTTTAAAGGTTATATGGTTTAATGGTTTTGAGGTTATGTGGTTATGTGATTATATGGTTATGTGGTTATGTGTTTATATGGTTATGTCGTTATATGTTTATTTGTTATATGATTTAATGGTTATGTGGTTTAATGGTTATGTGGTTATGTGGTTATGTGGTTATATGGTTATTTCGTTATGTGGTTATATGGTTATGTGGTTATATGGTTTAATGGTTATATGGTTATGTGGTTATATGGTTATATTGTAGTTATATGGTTTAATGGTTATATGGTTATGTGGTTATGTGGTTATGTGGTTATGTGGTTATGTGGTTATGTGGTTATGTGGTTATGTGGTTATGTGGTTATGTGGTTATGTGGTTATATGGTTTAATGGTTATATGGTTTAATGGTTATGTGGTTATATGGTTATATGGTTATATGGTTATATGGTTATATGGTTATATGGTTATATGTTTATATGGTTATATGGTTTAATGGTGTAATCGTTATATGGTTATATGATTTAATGGTTAGATGGTTATGTGGTTATGTTATTATGGTTATGTAGTTATATGGTTATGTGGTTATATGATTTAATGGTTATGTGGGTATAAGGTTATGTGGTTGTGTGGTTATGTGGTTATATGGTTTAGTGGTTATATGGTTATATGGTTATATGGTTTAATGGTTATGTGGTTATATGGTTTAATGGTTATATGGTTATGTGGTTATGTGGTTATGTGGTTATGTGGTTATGTGGTTATGTGGTTATGTGGTTATGTGGTTTAATGGTTATATGGTTATGTGGTTATATTGTTATATGGTTATATGTTTATATGGTTATGTAGTTATATGGTTTAATGGTTATATGGTTATGTGGTTATGTGGTTATGTCGTTATGTGGTTATGTGGTTATGTGGTTATGTGGTTACGTGGTTATGTCGTTATATGGTTATGTGGTTATACGGTTTAATAGTTATGTGGTTTAATGGTTATGTGGTTATATGGTTATATGGTTATATGTTTATATGGTTATATTGTTATATATGATTATATGTTTATATGGTTATATGGTTTAATGGTGTTATCGTTATATGGTTATATGATTTAATGGTTAGATGGTTATGCGGTTATGTTATTATGTGGTTATGTGGTTATATGGTTATGTGGTTATACGATTTAATGGTTATGTGGGTATAAGGTTATGTGGTTGTGTGGTTATGTGGTTATATGGTTTAGTGGTTATATGGTTATATGGTTATATGGTTTAATGGTTATGTGGTTATATGGTTTAATGGTTATATGGTTATGTGGTTATGTGGTTATGTGGTTATGTGGTTATGTGGTTATGTGGTTATGTGGTTATGTGGTTATGTGGTTATGTGGTTATGTGGTTATGTGGTTATGTGGTTATGTGGTTATGTGGTTATGTGGTTATGTGGTTATATATGATTATATGGTTATATGGTTTAATGGTGTAATCGTTATGTAGTTATATGGTTTAATGGTTAGATGGTTATGTGGTGATGTGGTCATGTCGTTATGTCGTTATGTGGTTATGTGGTTATGTGGTTACTTGGTTATGTCGTTATATGGTTATGTGGTTATACGGTTTAATAGTTATGTGGTTTAATGGTTATGTGGTTATATGGTTATATGGTTATATGGTTATATGGTTATATGGTTATATGGTTATATGGTTATATGTTTATATGGTTATATTGTTATATATGATTATATGTTTATATGGTTATATGGTTTAATGGTGTTATCGTTATATGGTTATATGATTTAATGGTTAGATGGTTATGTGGTTATGTTATTATGTGGTTATGTGGTTATATGGTTATGTCGTTATATGTTTATGTGGTTAGATGGTATAATGATTATGTGGTTTAATGGTTATGTGGTTATGTGGTTTTGTGGGTATATGGTTATGTGGTTGTGTGGTTATATGGTTATGTCTTTATATGGTTATGTGGTTATATGGTTTAATGGTTTAATGGTTATATGGTTTAATGGTTATGTGTTTATGTGGTTATGTGGTTATGTGGTTATATGGTTATGTGGTTATGTGGTTATGTGGTTATGTGGTTATGTGGTTATGTGGTTATGTGGTTATGTGGTTATGTGGTTATATGGTTATATGGTTATACGGTTATATGGTTGTAAGTTTATATGTTTATATCGTTTAATGGTTTGATGTGGTTATATGGTTATATGGTTATGAGGTTATGTGGTTATGTGGTTATGTGGTTATGTGGTTATGTGGTTATGTGGTTATGTGGTTATGTGGTTATGTGGTTATATGGTTATGAAGTTATATTGTTACATGTTTATATGGTTATATATTTATATGGTTGTATGGTTATATGGTTATTTGGTTATATGGTTATATGGTTATATTGTTATATATGATTATATGTTTATATGGTTATATGGTTATATGGTTATATGGTTATATGGTTTAATGGTTATATGGTTATGTGGTTATGTGGTTATATGGTTATATGGTTTAATGGTTATGTGGTTATATGGTTATATGGTTATATGGTTATATGGTTATATGGTTATATGGTTATATGGTTATATGGTTATATGGTTTAATGGTTTAATGGTTATATGGTTTAATGGTTATGTGGTTATGTGGTTATATGGTTATGTGGTTATGTGGTTATGTGGTTATGTGGTTATGTGGTTATGTGGTTATGTGGTTATATGGTTATATGGTTATATGGTTATATGGTTGTAAGGTTATATGGTTATATGGTTTAATGGTTATGTGGTTATATGGTTATATGGTTATATGGTTATGTGGTTATGTGGTTATGTGGTTATGTAGTTATATGGTTATGAAGTTATATTGTTACATGTTTATATGGTTATATAGTTATATGGTTGTATGGTTATATGGTGATATGGTTATATGGTTATATGGTTATATGGTTATATGGTTTGTGGTTATATGGTTATATGGTTATATGGTTATATGGTTATATGGTTATATGGTTATATGGTTATATGGTTATATGGTTATATGGTTATATGGTTTAATGGTTTAATGGTTATGTGGTTATATGGTTTAATGATTATGTGGTTATGTGGTTATGTGGTTATATGGTTATATGGTTATATGGTTATATGGTTATATGGTTATATGGTTATATGGTTATATGGTTATATGGTTATATGTTTATATGGTTATATGGTTATATGGTTTATATGGTTATATGGTTATATGGTTATATGGTTATATGGTTATATGGTTATATGGTTATATGGTTATATGGTTATATGGTTATGTGGTTATATGGTTTAATAGTTATGTGGTTTAATGGTTATGTGGTTATATATGTTATATGGTTATATGGTTATATGGTTGTATGGTTATGTGGTTATATGGTTTAATGATTTAATGTGGTTATATGGTTATATGGTTATATGGTTATGTGGTTATGTGGTTATGTGGTTATATGGTTATGAAGTTATATTGTTACATGTTTATATGGTTATGGTTATATGGTTGTATGGTTATATGGTTATATGGTTATATGGTTATATGGTTATATGGTTATATGGTTATATGGTTATATGATTATATGGTTATATGGTTATATGGTTATATGGTTATATGGTTATATGGTTATATGGTTATATGGTTATATGTTTATATGGTTATATGGTTATATGGTTATATGGTTATATGGTTATATGGTTATATGGTTATATGGTTTAATGGTTTAATGGTTTAATGGTTTAATGGTTTAATGGTTTAATCGATTAATGGTTATGTGGTTTAATGATTATGTGGTTATGTGGTTGTATGGTTATATGGTTATGTCGTCATTTATGGTGAAATGGTTATGTGGTTATGTTGTTATATGGTTATGTAGTTATTTGGTGATATGGTTATATGGTTATGGTTATATGGTTATATGGTTATATGGTTATATGGTTATATGGTTATATGGTTATATGGTTATATGTTTATATGGTTATATGGTTTAATGGTTTAATGGTTATGTGGTTATATGGTTTAGTGGTTATATGGTTATGTGGTTATGTAGTTATGTGGTTATGTGGTTGTGTGGTTATGTGGTTATATGGTTATGTGGTTATATGGTTATGTGGTTATATGGTTTAATGGTTATATGGTTTAATGGTTATGTGGTTATGTGGTTATGTGGTTATATGGTTATGTGGTTATGTGTTTATATGGTTATGTCGTTATATGTTTATTTGTTATATGGTTTAATGGTTATGTGGTTTAATGGTTATGTGGTTATGTGGTTATGTGGTTATGTGGTTATATGGTTATGTCGTTATGTGGTTATATGGTTATGTGGTTATGTGGTTATATGGTTTAATGGTTATATGTGGTTATATGGTTATATGGTTATATGGTTATGTGGTTATATGGTTTAATGGTTATGTGTTTATATGGTTGTGTCGTTATGTGGTTATATGTTTATGTGGTTATGCGGTTTTGTTGTTATATGGTTTAATGGTTATATGGTTATATGTTTATATGGTTTAATGGTTATGTGGTTATGTGGTTTAATGGTTATATGGTTATGTGGTTATGTGGTTATGTGGTTATATGGTTATATGGTTTAATGGTTATGTGGTTTAATGGTTATATGGTTATGTGGTTATATGGTTATGTGGTTATATGGTTATGCTTATGTGGTTATGTGGTTATATGGTTTAATGGTTATATGGTTATATGGTTATATGGTTATATGGTTATATGGTTATATGGTTATATGGTTATGTGGTTTAATGGTTATATGGTCAGGTGCTTATAAGGTTATGTAGTTATATGGTTATGTGGTTATATGATTTAATGGTTATGTGGTTTAATGGTTATGTGGTTATGTGGTTATGTGGTTATATGGTTATGTGGTTATATGGTTATGTGGTTATATGGTTATATGGTTATATGGTTATGTGGTTATGTGGTTGTGTGGTTATGTGTTTATATGGTTATATATGATTATATGTTTATATGGTTATATGGTTTAATGGTTATATGGTTATATGGTTATATGGTTATATGGTTATATGGTTATATGGTTATATGGTTATATGGTTTAATGCTTATGTGGTTATATGTTTTAACGTTTATATGGTTATGTGGTTATGTGGTTATGTGGTTATGTGGTTATATGGTTATGTGGTTATGTGGTTATATGGTTATATATGATTATATGTTTATATGGTTATATGGTTTAATGGTGTAATCGTTATGTGGTTATATGGTTTAATGGTTAGATGGTTATGTGGTTATATGATTTAATGGTTATGTGGTTTAATGGTTATGTGGTTATGTGGTTATGTGGTTATGTGGTTATGTGGTTATGTGGTTATATGGTTTAATGGTTATATGGTTATGTGGTTATATGGTTATATGGTTTAATGGTTATGTGGTTATATGGTTTAATGGTTATATGGTTATGTGGTTATTTGGTTATGTGGTTATGTGTTTGTATGGTTATGTATGATTATATGTTTATATGGTTTTATGGTTTAATGGTGTAATCTTTATGTGGTTATATGTTTTAATTGTTAGATGGTTATGTGGTTATGTGGTCATGTGGTTATGTCGTTATGTGGTTATGTGGTTACGTGGTTATGTCGTTATATGGTTATGTGGCTATACGGTTTAATAGTTATGTGGTTTATTGGTTATGTGGTTATATGGTTATATGGTTATATGGTTATATGGTTATATGGTTATATGGTTATATTGTTATATATGATTATATGTTTATATGGTTATAAGGTTTAATGGTGTTATCTTCATATGGTTATATGATTTAATGGTTAGATGTTTATGTGGTTATGTTATTATGTGGTTATGTGGTTATATGGTTATGTCGTTATCTACATCTACATCTACATCTACATTTTATTGAGTCGGTAAAAATCGGACGATTATCGCACCAACTATAACAATACAAAATACAAATTCTAAAAACCTAACTACAACTATCTCAACCAATCAAATAATAAAAAATATTACTTAATAAAATTCTTGAGTTCACTCTTAAAAGTATCTAAGGTCTCTGATAAAACTATTTCCTTAGGAAGACTGTTCCACTCAGTTAATGTTCTAGGATAAAAAGAATATTTAAAAATGTCCTTCGTAGCTCGAGGTACTCTATACTTAAACGTATGACTGTTTCGTGTTCTTGTTTCTTGACTTGGAATCAACACGTTTTCCGTGTTCAAGTTAAGTAGGCCGCGACTTAACTTATACATCATACTTAGGCGTATACATTTCCTTCTTGTTTCCAATGTATCCCAATCCAATTCTTTTGTCATGGCTGATACACTAGCTGTTCGATTGTAATTTCCTAAACAGAATCGTGCCGCTGATCTCTGAACTCTTTCGACAGCAGCAACATCTTTCTTATAATAAGGGTCCCATGCTGTAGATGCATATTCAAGCATTGGTCTTACAAGACTTTTATAAGCAACTTCCTTGACATCTCTTGGACAATTCCATAGGTTCCGCTTGATAACATGTAATACGACATTTGCCTTTCGAGTGGTATTAGATATATGAGATGACCATTTCATTTTATTATCAAACATCACCCCAAGATATGGATGGTTTTCGACTTCTTCCAGTGTTTGGCCACAGAACATATACTGTTTCTTTATGATATTCTTTTTAGTTGTAATGCACATCACTTTGCACTTGGTCGGATTGAACTCCATTTGCCAACGGTCTTGCCACTCCTCGAGTTTACACAAATCAGCCTGGAGAGAATCTGAATCTACATCACTTTCAATAAAACAGTACAGCAGAGCATCATCAGCAAACAGTCTTACAGTAGATTTCAATTCATCAGCCAAGTCATTTATATACAGTAGAAACAAGACAGGACCAAGAACTGTGCCTTGTGGTACGCCAGAAGTAACTGTAACAGGAGTTGATGTCGCGCCATCACATACCACAACTTGACTTCGATCTGTAAGAAATGACTTAAACCATTCTTGGAGTGGTCCCGGATCCCATAATACTCCAACTTCGTCAATAATCTCTGGTGGGGGACTTTATCAAAAGCTTTTGAAAAGTCTAGAATGGCCAAGTTTACTTGTTTGTTTTGTTGAATAGCGTGAGTAATGTCATGGGTAGTGCATATCAGTTGAGTTTCTGTGGATCGTTTAGCCCGAAAGCCGTGCTGATTATCAATGAGTATACCATGCCTTTCGAGATGCTTCATTAAGTGGCTATGCACAATGTGTTCTAAAACCTTGCCAGCGATGCAGGTTAGAGATATCGGCCGATAGTTTCCCGGATCACACTTTTTCCCTTTTTTAAATACCGCACATACATTGGC
Organism: Trachythela sp. YZ-2020; assembly: GCA_016169945.1. Classification (NCBI taxonomy): domain Eukaryota; kingdom Metazoa; phylum Cnidaria; class Anthozoa; order Malacalcyonacea; family Clavulariidae; genus Trachythela; species Trachythela sp. YZ-2020. The sequence continues at coordinate 95,155 of JADLSH010000354.1, read as the reverse complement.
TTCTTTCCATTTACCAGGTAATCTTCCGCTACTGATTGATTCCTGGTAAATATCTGTCAGAATCGGTGCTATTTGACTTGCATTCTCTTTTAGAAACCATGGCGGAATTCCATCCGGTCCACTTGCTTTCTTTGGGTCTAAGGATGCTAGTTGTTTCTCGACTCCTTTCACCGTGATCACAATATTACCAATGGCAGGCGTGGAGTTACTTCCTGGAGTTGGTATATTCTCGACATTTTCTGTCGTGAAAACACTTGCAAATTGTTTACTAAGTACCTCAGACTTTAAACCAGCATCGCTAATGAGTTCATTATCCATTCTAAAATCTTCAACGCCTGGGTTGTCTTGTCGTAATCTCTTAATGTAGGACCAAAAGGCCTTAGGATTTTCTTTTGCATAGTATCAGTTAAATAGCCAGTCAAATATGTATCCCTAGCTCTCTTCAAGTTCTTACTCAGTTGTTTCCTAGCCGTTTTAAACTTAGTCCAGTCAATCTCTTTTCCCGACTTTTTAGCTTTGTTATATAACTTTTGTTTGACTCGGGTTTGTCTCCTAAGTGCACGATTAAACCAGGGCAGATTATAACGAGATGATGTGTATTTGCATGGTATGCAAGAATTCATTATGTTTTGAATACCTTGTTGGAACGCATCCCACTTAGTATCAAGGGACTCCTGCTTCAATGAACACTCAAAGTTATTAGCCAACTCACGTAGCTTTTGCTGTATTAGTTCTTTGTCTGCCCGCTTCCGGATAAATACTTTACGCTTCACATGCCTTTTCTTTTTACAGTTTAGATTAACCTGGAAATAAACAATATCGTGGTCGCTAATTCCCGGGAGTACTTTAACCTTGTTAATAATATTTTCGTTATTCGTAAAGACCATGTCTAATATATTGTGTGTTTCTCCCTGACTCCTTGTTGGCTCTTTAACCATTTGGTTAAGTCCATGTTCGTTTATAATTTCGAGCAATCTATCAGAATAAACAGAAGCCTTTTCTGGAGCATAATCTTTCCAATCGATATTAGGTGCATTGAAATCTCCAGCCACTATCACATGGTGATTGTTCAGTTTATCGGATAGTTTGAAAAGCGAATTATTCAGTTCATCAAGACTAACCATATCACTCATATTCGGCCGATAATATGAAGCAAAGAAAATAGACTTTGATTTCCGGCTTTTAATTTGACATTGTGTCCATACAATTTCACAATCTGTATCAAACTCCGAGCGTTCAGTAACCAAAATATCTTTCTTTACGGCCTGAAAGACGCCCCCATGGCGGTCGGTAGTTCTATCTTTCCTAAATATATTGTAATTACCTGGGAAAATTTCATTGCTAGTTATTCCAGAGTGAAGCCAAGATTCATTACCAATAATTATATCTGGTTCATGTTTATCAATAATGGCCTCAAATTCAGCAACTTTATTCCTTACACTTTGACAATTCACTAGTAAACAAGTTAATTTGCATTTGTTCGCTCGAGGCTTTTTAAAATGTTTTTGAAATTTCGCCCTGCTGCGTTTGTGGGAAGTCTCGGGGATATCTTGCGGTTCCACTGAGATTTCCTCAAGAGGGGCAAATGCATTGGCAGAAACTAGAGATTCAATTGATTCATTTAAGAACGATTTTGAAAAGTTCGGGAAGCCACAACCAGGACACAGCCATGTAAGCGATGAGTTAAATAGTATATCATGCGTATCGCCATCAAACTCACAGCAGTTCGAATGAATCCAAACATCACATTCTTCGCAATTCATCCCCAACTGGTCCACCATTATAAAGTCTGAACATATTCCACACCGTTGTTTGTAATCTTCACCAGGGTTCTGTTCAATATCCCCTCCAAGTAACAACAGTAGGTAAAGGGATTGATGATTATTCTTACCAATTATAGTCGTTCGGTAAAACTTGTTCAGCACTTCATGACCAGATAATCTTCTTTCTTGGGCCAGACGAAAGCTAAATTCAAAGCCAGAGACTCCCTTATAAGAAGAGTGACTATTTGCTTCGTCATTGCTAAGTTTTTGTTGCAGTAAACAACCCAACAAGAAAATTATTAATGGAGCTACAAATTGCATGACCGCCTTGCTTGACCGCCATGTTTATGTGGTTATATGGTATAATGATTATGTGGTTTAATGGTTATGTGGTTGTGTGGTTTTGTGGGCATTTGGTTATGTGGTTGTGTGGTTATATGGTTATGCCTTTATATGGTTATGTGGTTATATGGTTTAATGGTTTAATGGTTATATGGTTTAATGGTTATGTGTTTATCTGCAAGACGGAAAGCATAAATGGTTATATGGTTATCTGGTTATGTGATTGTATGGTTATGTGGTTATATGGTTGTGTGGTTATATGGTTATGTGGTTGTATGGTTAAATATGATTATCTGTTTATATGGTTATATGGTTATGTAGTTATACGGTTATATGGTTATGTGGTTTTGTGGTTATATGGTTTAATGGTTATGGTTATGTGGTTATATGGTTATATGGTTTAATGGTTATGTGGTTATGGTTTAATGGTTATATGGTTATGTGGTTATATGGTTATGTGGTTATATGTTTATATGGTTATATGGTTATATGGTTATATGGTTATATGGTTATATGATTATATGGTTATATGGTTATATGGTTATATGGTTATATGGTTATATGGTTATATGGTTATATGGTTATATGGTTATGTGGTTATGTGGTTATATGGTTTAATGGTTATATGGTTATGTGGTTATATGGTTATGTGGTTATGTGGTTATATCGTTATATATTATGTGGTTATGTGGTTATATGGTTATATGGTTATATGGTTATATGGTTATATGGTTATATCGTTATATCGTTATATGGTTATATGGTTATATGGTTATATGGTTATATGGTTATATGGTTATATGGTTATATGGTTATATGGTTTAATGTTTTAATGGTTATGTGGTTATATGGTTTAATGGTTATGTGGTTATGTGGTTATGTGGTTATATGGTTATATGGTTTAATGGTTATATGGTTTAATGGTTTAATGGTTATATGGCTATGTGGTTATATGGTTATTTGGTTATATGATTATATGGTTATATGGTTATATGGTTATATGGTTATATGGTTATATGGTTATATGATTATTTGGTTATATGGTTATATGGTTATATGGTTATATGGTTATATGGTTATATGGTTATATGGTTATGTGGTTATGTGGTTATGTGGTTACATGGTTATGTGGTCATGTGATTATGTGGTTATATGGTTATGTCGTTATATGGCTATGTGGTTATCTGGTTTAATGGTTATGTGGTTATGTGGTTATGTGGTTATATGGTTATATGGTTATGTGGTTATATGTTTATCGGCTTATATGGTTATGTGGTTATATGGTTTAATGGTTTTGTGGTTATGTGGTTTAATGGTTATATGGTTATGTGGTTATGTGGTTATATGGTGATGTAGTTATATGGTTATATGGTTATGTGGTTTTATGGTTATATGGTTTAATGGTTATGGTTATGTGGTTTTACGGTTATATGGTTTAATGGTTATATGGTTATGTGGTTATATGGTTATGTGGTTATGTGGTTATATCGTTATATATTATGTGGTTATGTGGTTATATGGTTATATGGTTATATGGTTATATGGTTATATCGTTATATGATTATATGGTTATATGGTTATATGGTTATATGGTTATATGGTTATATGGTTATATGGTTATATGGTTATATGGTTATATGGTTATATGGTTATTTGGTTATGTGGTTATATGGTTTAATGGTTATATGGTTACGTGCTTATATGGTTATGTGGTTATGTGGTTATATCGTTATATATTATGTGCTTATGTGGTTATATGGTTATATGGTTACATGGTTATATGGTTATATGGTTATATGGTTATATCGTGTTATCGTTATATGGTTATATGGTTATATGGTTATATGGTTATATGGTTATATGGTTATATGGTTATATAGTTATATGGTTTAATGTTTTAATGGTTATGTCGTTATATGGTTTAATGGTTATGTGGTTTTGTGGTTATGTGGTTATATGGTTATATGGTTTAATGGTTATATGGTTTAATGGTTTAATGGTTATATGGCTATGTGGTTATATGGTTATTTGGTTATATGATTATATGGTTATATGGTTATATGGTTATATCGTTATATGGCTATATGGTTTTATGATTATTTGGTTATATGGTTATATGGTTATATGGTTATATGGTTATATGGTTATGTGGTTATATGGTTATATGGTGATGTAGTCATATGGTTATATGGTCATGCGGTTATGTGGTTATATGGTTTAATGGTTATATGGTTATGTGGCTATATGGTTATGTGGTTATGTGGTTATATCATTATATATTATGTGGTTATGTGGTTATATGGTTATATGGTTATATGGTTATATGGTTATATGGTTATATGGTTATATGGTTATATGGTTATATCGTTATATGGTTATATGGTTATTTGGTCATATGGTTATATAGTTATATGGTTTAATGGTTAAGTGGTTATATGGTTTAATGGTTATGTGGTTATGGGCTTATATTGTTATGTGGTTATATGGCTATATGGTTTAATGGTTTTGTGGTTATGTGGTTTAATGGTTATATGGTTATGTGGTTATGGGTTATATGGTTATATGGTTCTATGGTTATATTGTTGTATGTTTATATGGTTATATGGTTATATGGTTATATGGTTATATGGTTATATGGTTATATGGTTATATGGTTTTTCGTTATATTGTTTATTGGTTATATGGTTATATGGTTATATGGTTATATGGTTATATAGTTATATGGTTTAATGGTTTAATGGTTATGTGGTTATATGGTTTAATGGTTATGTGGTTATGTGGTTATGTGGTTATGTGTTTATGTGGTTATGTGGTTATGTGGTTATATGGTTATGTCTTTATATGGTTATGTGGTTATATTGTCTAATGTTTATGTGGATTAATGGTTATCTGGTTATGTGGTTATATGGTTATGTGGCTACGTGGTTATGTGGTTATGTGGTTATATGGTTATGTGGTTATATGGTTATATGGTTATATGGTTATATGGTTTAATGGTTTAATGGTTATATGGTTTTGTGTTATGTGGTTATGTGGTTATATGGTTTAGTGTTTATGTGGTTATGTTGTTATGTGGTTATGTGGTTATGTGGTTATATGGTTATGTGGTTATGTGATTATGTGGTTATATGGTTATGTCGTTATATGGCTATGTGGTTATGTGGTTTAATGGTTATGTGGTTATGTGGTTATGTGGTTATGTGGTTATGTGGTTATGTGGTTATGTGGTTATGTGGTGATATGGTGATATGGTTATATGGTATTATGGTTATATGGTTATATGGTTATCCCCGAGCCGGTGCGAAGCGCCGTGCGAGGGTAGTAATTCCGCTCGGATATTTACGCCCGGGTATGTGAAAACATTGTGGAATGCAAAGTCGTCCGCAATTTTTTTTTGTCATGGACAGGACTCGACCTTTTTTAAGTTATGCGCATGCGCAAGTTCAAGCCGAGAGAAAACTGGCAACTAGCAACATCATGATTGGCTAAGACAACGATTTGTTTTTATATGTTTACGTCAGAAAAATAACTGCCATCCTGGGCTCCTGGCATTTTATTTTTGGCATTGATATGCAAACCTTTTTCAACTCGGGACATATTAATTCAGACAAATATTAAGTCTCAAAACAAGATAAATGAAGATTTTTTAGAGGACTTTCACTTACTAAAGTCAATAGGAATAGAAATCAGTCGAAATGCCGAGAAAGGAGAGGATTTTCGAGTTTTAAAGCGTTTTAAACGGGTAAGTGTTTATTTTGCATACTTGCTTTTGCAGTTTTGCCGTCAATTGGCATGCACTACAGTTTGTGGTTTTGAAAATGCGTAGTTCATCCTGTGGTCAATAACAACATTGACTAATCTTAAAAATTGTTTTAGTATTAAATTAATTCAAATGCGTTATATAGAATAAGAAAAAACATATTTAATCTCAAAAACTTCATAGTATAAAAATACTGTTCAAAAAACAGTTGAAGTTTTATGACAATTTCGAAACGTTTTGTGAGACGTTTAAGATTGAATTTTAGAGTAAATCAAAGCTAAAAGAGTACGTAATAACATACCTACTTTATATAGTTGGACAATTGATAATTTTACTGTTAAAAGTACAAACCTTATCACTATTTTGCCATTTTGTACAAAAAATAAAAGAAATATACGGCCGGTTGCGTGTTACCATGGTTACAGTGATCAACTCAGTACTTCATGTTACAATAACTTTTGGGGAGTATAATTGCTTTGGTTCTAATGGGCGAGGGGGTTCTGCATGCATGTATTTCTAGTATGGTTATATGGTTATATGGTTATATGGTTATATGGTTATATGCACTCTAAAAACAGGTGTGTTTAATTACACACCAAGGTGTGTTTAATTACACACCAAGGTGTGTTTCATTACACACCAAGGTGTGTTTCATTACACACCAAGGTGTGTACTTTTTACTACGCACTTTTGGAAAACACACCTTGGTGTGTTAGAAAACACACCAAGGTGTGTTATGGAACACACTTCCTCTTAGCACACCTTTCTTTGATGACTGTAAGGTGTGTTAAGTTGCACACCTTTTGAATGAAAACACATCTTGGTGTGTTCGACAACACACCTTTGACTTTTTATAGAAACACACCTTGGTGTGTTACAGAACACACCTCGCACCGATTTTTTAAACAAAACACAGCATGGAATGAGAAAGGAAATGCCTTTTAAAGTGGCTCCCTACATTTTCTAAAAGAGATAGTAGATTTCCTACTTAGATCCAATTTTTTTGACAATTATTTTTGGTTTGAAAAACAAAGAGACTCGACTGACTTGAATACAACAGTGATCGAGTTAGTTATCATAGTTGGCGTATATAATGTTTTCTTTAGTTTTCTTGTTTATAGATGTGAAAAATTATAACATGTTTAACTTATATGTATGACTAATATGTATGATAAATTATTGGTGCAATCCCTCTCCCTCCCCACCGCCCCTGCCCCTCTGTCCCACAGTCCCTGGTTAAAGCATTTTAAACCCAAACTGATATCTTAAAACGTCATTATCACCATAGCAACGGCGGTAATAGATGTTTCTCGAAACATTTCAAACCGTTTAGTTATTATTTTGATAAAATACCTTAATTATATGTTAATATCCTTCCTTATAGCAGAATTCCACATGTATGCTATAATATTTCTACGAAAATATTGAAATATATCGGGCAATATATCGGTATGCTCAAGTTTGAAGGGCATCTCAGCGACTATCTAGTTATTTTAGAGCTCTATAAGTAATACAAAATCTTAAACATTTAATGGTGATTGAAGTTTTGTCACTCTATCAAAGAATGAACGAAAAATGAATATTCCGCGATGCGCGCTGACTGACACACTGGTGTCTAGTCTTCTTACTACGTGCGCAAAGGTTCTCGGGATAGAGTCATCACACCTCCATATTTTAAAATTTTTATTTTTGTTCTGTTAGTCCAAATCGAGCTCGAAATTTTGTATTTTTGACCCAAGATAAACTGGATTTTCAGAAGCAATACATCGGCGACTACTGAATAATATTCAGGTAAGGTTATTGTTATGTTTTATATGTAAATTAGAGCGATTTTGTTAGGAAATATTTGCAATCTTCGTTCGTGGATGTCAAGCATGTTGTCCGTGCTTAAAATTTGAATTTGCCGCGACAATATATGAATTAAAACGCTGAAAATAATACAGTTCCAATTTAAAATTACTTCAGCAAACGCTGCTAACAAAATCTTCACTTTTACTTGGGCTTTCAATGTTTATATTTACCAACTGACTGTATATGACAGATTGGCAGTTAAATACTCAGAGCCCATCTTGTCCTAGTATATAGCTTTATTTAAAGATTTAACCACTTCAAATATCAGCTACAACTTTCATATAAGATTTTAACATAATTATGTTGATAGATATGCAGTGAAAATGGAGAAAAAACAAAGTATTGCCTTTCTAAATATATTATTTGAGTTCAAGAGATTGCATCCTTGTCACCACTAACTGGTATACTGTCAATCAGAGTCATGTATCTAAATTCTGCTGTATTTTGTAAGCTGAAATGTTTCATCGATACTAATAGGTCAGATTCGCATGACTTTTATATATTTTCACATGTCCGAAACCTGTCCAAGAATGTAAAATCACTGGGCCCATTGTCCAACTATTTAATACTATCACAGGTGAATGTTCGAATACCTGGTTGATATATTTTGATTGTGACCAGGAATATTCCAGGAATATTCTCCCCTTTTACACAAAAATAGCTTGCTTCAAAAGTTAATCATAGATGTTAAATTATATCATGCCTATGTTCCAAGAGTAGAGAGGACTAACACTATGCCCTACTTATCCATGTATCATCGGCTTCCCCCTGGGAACCCAGAGGCATTTGCCAAGTGTTTGCATCCCATGGGGGTGGGGAAAAGTCAAATTTGGTTCTCAAGCCGAAAACCCACAGGAAAGTACCCAGGAGATTTTGATTTAGAAACTCCCAAATGTGACTTGGATGCATTGAATTTATTATGAATTTATAGGATTGGTCTAAGGCCATTCATAATATACATTTCCTACCTTTTGCTACAAGTCATTGTTGATGTTTTAGTGTTGATAAGTCAGTCAATAAACAAGAGCTTATACCGCTTGCAACTGCCTCTGTAACTTGATATAGGATTGAAAAAAAGATACTGCTTGAGGGTGGGGGTTGTATTTAATACCTGTATCTTGTCCCCAAGGGAATTTGCTAAGGTTTGACTGGGTAAAAAGACCAATCCCCCTGGGTCCTGGCGCAGACAGAAGCAATGTGTGGATATGGAACTTATTGCCAGTGCCGGACACTTTGCGAAATATTGGGGGTGCGAACTTAGGTTGCCAACACATAACCATCTGTCTGGGCTTCTACTAACTTCCAGACGAAGTTTTACACAACAGTCAACCGCCATATTTGCTATACTCTAGCCACACTGGCACCGCACGATCGAGATAATTCAAGGTTAACCGATTAATGTCCAATGCATTTTAAAATAGTGTGTTAATTTTTATTCTCCTAAGATTCTATTGTGGCCAGATGTTTTGCTTAATCCAAAAGAGCTAGCTTATAGCATTACGTGATGTCCAGGCAGTCTACCAGTCTTCAGGTAGTTTTACAGAACAGTCAACTGCCGAGTATCCCACTCTCCTTATAATAACTCAAATACAGGTTTCAATAATTTAAAAAATATAGTTGCATAGCATGGCTAGTTGCTAATGTCTAGCTTCACCACTGAGACAAAGTATATAATCTAGCTTGCTTTCTGCAGGACATTTGATGTTTGGCAAGTGCTATTTACTGCGGGATATTTAATGTTGTGCATGTGCTCTGACCTCAGACATCATATTCTATGTTGGATGTGTAATCGTATTCTAGTTGAGTAGTTGTCTTTTACACCAATATCTACATTGACACTCACAATATTTGTTTTCCATAGCCCTCGTCAGCAATGGAGAGTATAATCTGGGACAAAATGGTCCAGTTTTGTGTACTGTGCACTGGGTGCCCGGAGGATGTAGACAAGTTAATGATTATTGGGGAGAACCAAGTGTTTGTTGAATGCCCTGGTACTGATGTGATCAACGCTCTGATAGATGTCATATCCGCGCACTACCGTACGTTTTCAACGTTTCCTACCCAGATGGTATGGTTGTGGCCTTATTGTGTTGCGATCAAGCGATAATGCATACAAAGGTACAAAGTACTCAGCATTAATGACTGAACTGAACAGTAGCATGTCAATAGCTGAAAACGAACTGTAGAACTATTCTGTTATGAATTAAGCTAACTGTAACCCTACAAAATAGTCTGTACATTATTTAATAGTCTTAACATTACTTTAAGTCTTAATAAATTATTTAACAATTATCATAGTATTATGCTTTCTTATATAATGGTAAAACTAGATTCAAAAATCATGGTTGCCACAGAGTAACTTTGAAAATAGAAAGCACTGCACAATCTGGGAATGAGTATAACATTTGAATTCTGTGTTTCAACCATCTTGCAATCATTGAAACATAGAATTAAGATGTCAACCATTTTCGATGTGTGCATTGTTTTGTATGTTCTTAATCTCGATTCAATTTGTGTGTTCTAAGTTGTGTTTTAGGAAAGGTGTGTAATAGAGTACAGGGTCAATACATGTGTTGTCTAGCACAGCTTTAGCTGTGTAATAAAACACACCTTGGTGTGTTTCAAAACACACCTTGATGTGTTAGAAAACACACCTAGGTGTATTACAAAACACACCTTCTTCCAAAACACACCTTTAGGTGTGTTAAAATTTGGACAAGCCGAAAACACACCTTTAGGTGTGTTTTCTAACACACCTTATGGTGTGTTTAACACATCTTTTGGTGTGTAACTAAACACACCTCAAGGTGTGTTTAACACACCCTATGGTGTGTTTAACACACCTTAGGTGTGTATCAAAACACACCTTAAGGTGTGTTTAACACACCCTATGGTGTGTTACAAAACACACCTAAAGGTGTGTTAAAATTTGGACAGAAAAGGTGTGTTAATTTAACACACCTTTTTTTAGAGTGTGGTTATATGGTTATATGGTTATATGTTTATATGGTTATATGGCTATATGGTTATATGGTTATATGGTTATATGGTTATATGGTTATATGGTTATATGGTTATATGGTTATATGGTTATATGGTTATATGGTTATATGGTTATATGGTTATATGGTTATATGGTTATATAGTTATATGGTTATATGGTTATATAGTTATATGGTTTAATGTTTTAAAGGTTATGTGGTTATATCGTTTAGTGGTTATGTGTTTATGTGGTTATTTGGTTATGTGTTTATGTGGTTCCATGGTTATGTCTTTATATGGTTATGTGGTTATATTGTTTAATGGATATGTGGTTTAATGGTTATCTGGTTATGTGGTTATATGGTTATGTGGTTATGTGGTTTTGTGGTTATGTGGTTATGTGGTTATGTGGTTATATGGGTGTGTGGTTATGTGGTTATGTGGTTATGTGGTTATGTGGTTATGTGGTTATATGGTTATATGGTTATGTCGTTATATGGTTATATGCTTATATGCTTATATGGTTTAATGGTTATATGGTTTTGTGTTATGTGGTTATGTGGTTATGTGGTTATATGGTTATATGGTTTAGTGGTTAGGTGGTTATGTTGTCATGTGGTTATGTGGTTATGTGGTTATGTGGTTACATGGTTATGTGGTCATGTGATTATGTGGTTATATGGTTATGTCGTTATATGGCTATGTGGTTATCTGGTTTAATGGTTATGTGGTTTAATGGTTATGTGGTTATGTGGTTATGTGGTTATGTGGTTATATGGTTATATGGTTATGTGGTTATATGGTTATCGGCTTATATGGTTATGTTGTTATGTGGTGTAATGGTTTTGTGGTTATGTGGTTTAATGGTTATATGGTTATGTGGTTATGTGGTTATATGATGATGTAATTATATGGTTATATGGTTATGTGGTTATATGGTTTAATGGTTATATGGTTATGTGGTTATATGGTTATGTGGTTATGTGGTTATATGTGTTATGTGGTTATGTGGTTATGTGGTTATATATGTGTGTTATGTGGTTATGTGGTTATGTGGTTATATGGGTATATGGTTTAGTGGTTATGTGGTTATGTTGTCATGTGGTTATGTGGTTATGTGGTTACATGGTTATGTGGTCATGTGATTATGTGGTTATATGGTTATGTCGTTATATGGCTATGTGGTTATCTGGTTTAATGGTTATGTGGTTTAATGGTTATGTGGTTATGTGGTTATGTGGTTATATGGTTATATGGTTATGTGGTTATATGTTTATCGGCTTATGTGGTTATGTGGTTATATGGTTTAATGGTTTTGTGGTTATGTGGTTTAATGGTTATATGGTTATGTGGTTATGTGGTTATATGGTGATGTAGTTACATGGTTATGTGGTTATATGGTTATATGGTTTAATGGTTATATGGTTATGTGGTTATATGGTTATGTGGTTATGTGGTTATATCGTTATATATTATGTGGTTATGTGGTTATATGGTTATATGGTTATATGGTTATATGGTTATATCGTTATATCGTTATATGGTTATATGGTTATATGGTTATATGGTTATATGGGTATATAGTTATATGGTTTAATGTTTAAATGGTTATGTGATTATATGGTTTAATGGTTATGTGGTTATGTGGTTATGTGGCTACATGGTTATGTCGTTATATGATTTAATGGTTATATGGTTATATGGTTATGGGGTTATGTGGTAATGTGGTTATGTTGTTATGTGGTTATGTGGTTATATGGTTATGTGGTTATGTGGTTATATGGTTATGTGGTTATATGGTTATATGGTTATATGGTTATGAGGTTATGTGGTTATGTGGTTATATGGTTTAATTGTTATATGTTAATGTGGTTATATGGCTATATGGTCTAATGGTTATGTGGTTATATGTTTTAATGGTTATGTGGTTATATGATTTAATGGTTTAATGGTTATAGGGCTATGTGGTTATAAGGTTATTTGGTTATTTGATTATATGGTTATATGGTTATATGGTTATATCGTTATATCGTTATATGGTTATATTGTTATATGATTATATGGTTATGTGGTTATATGGTCATATGGTTATGTGGTTATATGGTTATATGGTTATATCGTTATATCGTTTAATGGTTATATGGTTTTGTGTTATGTGGTTATGTGGTTATGTGGTTATATGGTTATATGGTTTAGTGGTTAGGTGGTTATGTTGTCATGTGGTTATGTGGTTATGGGGTTATGTGGTTACATGGTTATGTGGTTATATGGTTAGGTGGTTATATGGTTATGTCGTTATATGGCTATGTGGTTATCTGGTTTAATGGTTATGTGGTTTAATGGTTATGTGGTTATGTGGTTATGTGGTTATGTGGTTATGTGGTTATATGGTTATATGGTTATGTGGTTATATGGTTATCGGCTTATATTGTTATGTGGTTATATGGTTTAATGGTTTTGTGGTTATGTGGTTTAATGGTTATATGTTTATGTGGTTATGTGGTTATATGGTTATGTAGTTATATGGTTATATGGTTATGTGGTTTTATGGTTATATGGTTTAATGGTTATATGGTTATGTGGTTATATGGTTATGTGGTTATGTGGTTATATGTGTTATGTGGTTATGTGGTTATATATGTGTGTTATGTGGTTATGTGGTTATGTGGTTATGTGGTTATATGGGTATATGGTTTAGTGGTTATGTGGTTATGTTGTCATGTGGTTATGTGGTTATGTGGTATGTGGTTACATGGTTATGTGGTCATGTGATTATGTGGTTATATGGTTATGTCGTTATATGGCTATGTGGTTATCTGGTTTAATGGTTATGTGGTTTAATGGTTATGTGGTTATGTGGTTATGTGGTTATATGGTTATATGGTTATGTGGTTATATGTTTATCGGCTTATATGGTTATGTGGTTATATGGTTTAATGGTTTTGTGGTTATGTGGTTTAATGGTTATATGGTTATGTGGTTATGTGGTTATATGGTGATGTAGTTATATGGTTATATGGTTATGTGGTTATGTGGTTATATGGTTTAATGGTTATATGGTTATGTGGTTATATGGTTATGTGGTTATGTGGTTATATCGTTATATATTATGTGGTTATGTGGTTATATGGTTATATGGTTATATGGTTATATGGTTATATGGTTATATGGTTATATGGTTATATGGTTATATGGTTATATGGTTATATGGTTATATAGTTATATGGTTTAATGTTTAAATGGTTATGTGATTATATGGTTTAATGGTTATGTGGTTATGTGGTTATGTGGCTACATGGTTATGTCGTTATATGATTTAATGGTTTAATGGTTATATGGTTATAGGGTTATGTGGTAATGTGGTTATGTTGTTATGTGGTTATGTGGTTATGTGGTTATATGGTTATGTGGTTATGTGGTAATATGGTTATGTGGTTATATAGTTATATGGTTATATGGTTATGAGGTTATGTGGTTATGTGGTTATATGGTTTAATTGTTATATGTTTATGTGGTTATATGGCTATATGGTCTAATGGTTATGTGGTTATATGTTTTAATGGTTATGTGGTTATATGATTTAATGGTTTAATGGTTATAGGGCTATGTGGTTATATGGTTATTTGGTTATTTGATTATATGGTTATATGGTTATATGGTTATATCGTTATATCGTTATATGGTTATATTGTTATATGATTATATGGTTATATGGTTTTATGGTTATATGGTTATATTGTTGTATGGTTATATGGTTATATGGTTATATGGTTATATGATTATATGGTTATATAGTTTAATGGTTATATGTTTATATTTTATATGGTTATATGGTCCCATGGTTATGTGGTTATATGGTTATATGGTTATATGGTTTAATGGTTATATGGTTTAATGGTTTAATGGTTATATGGCTATGTGGTTATATGGTTATTTGGTTATATGATTATATGGTTATATGGTTATATGGTTATATCGTTATATGGTTATATGTTTTTATGATTATTTGGTTATATGGTTATATGGTTATATGGTTATATGGTTATATGGTTATGTGGTTATATGGTTATATGGTGATGTAGTCATATGGTTATATGGTCATGCGGTTATGTGGTTATATGGTTTAATGGTTATATGGTTATGTGGTTATATGGTTATGTGGTTATGTGGTTATGTGTTTATATCATTATATATTATGTGGTTATGTGGTTATATGGTTATATGGTTATATGGTTATATGGTTATATGGTTATATCGTTATATGGTTATATGGTTATATGGTCATATGGTTATATAGTTATATGGTTTAATGGTTAAATGGTTATGTGGTTATATGGTTTAATGGTTATGTGGTTATGGGCTTATATTGTTATGTGGTTATATGGTTATATGGTTTAATGGTTTTGTGGTTATGTGGTTTAATGGTTATATGGTTATGTGGTTATGGGTTATATGGTTATATGGTTCTATGATTATATGGTTATATGTTTATATGGTTATATGGTTATATGGTTATATGGTTATATGTTTATATGGTTATATGGTTATATGGTTATATGGTTATATCGTTATATTGTTATATGGTTATATGGTTATATGGTTATATGGTTATATGGTTATATGGTTATATGGTTATATGGTTATATAGTTATATGGTTTAATGTTTTAATGGTTATGTGGTTATATGATTTAATGGTTATGTGGTTATGTGTTTATGTGGTTATGTGTTTCCATGGTTATGTCTTTATATGGTTATGTGGTTATATTGTTTAATGTTTATGTGGTTTAATGGTTATCTGGTTATGTGGTTATATGGTTATGTGGCTATGTGGTTATGTGGTTATGTGGTTATATGGTTATATGGTTGTGTGGTTATGTGGTTATGTGGTTATATGGTTATGTGGTTATATGGTTATATGGTTATATGGTTTAATGGTTTAATGGTTATATGGTTTTGTGTTATGTGGTTATGTGGTTATATGGTTTAGTGTTTATGTGGTTATGTGTTATGTGGTTATGTGGTTATGTGGTTACATGGTTATGTGGTTATGTGATTATGTGGTTATATGATTATGTCGTTATATGGCTATGTGGTTATGTGGTTTAATGGTTATGTGGTTTAATGGTTATGTGGTTATGTGGTTATGTGGTGATATGGTTATATGGTAATATGGTTATATGGTTATATGGTTATATGGTTATATGGTTATATGGTTATATGGTTATATGATTATATGGTTATATGGTTATATTGTTATATGGTTATATGGTTATATGGTTATATGTTTATATGGTTATATGGTTATATGGTTATATGGTTATGTGGTTATATGGTTATATGGTTATATGGTTATATGGTTATATGGTTATATGGTTATATGGTTATATGGTTATATGGTTATATGGTTATATGGTTATATGGTTATATGGTTATATAGTTATATGGTTATATGGTTATATAGTTATATGGTTTAATGTTTTAATGGTTATGTGGTTATATGGTTTAGTGGTTATGTGTTTATGTGGTTATTTGGTTATGTGTTTATGTGGTTCCATGGTTATGTCTTTATATGGTTATGTGGTTATATTGTTTAATGGATATGTGGTTTAATGGTTATCAGGTTATGTGGTTATATGGTTATGTGGTTATGTGGTTATGTGGTTATGTGGTTATGTGTTTAATGGTTTTGTGGTTATGTTGTTTAATGGTTATATGGTTATGTGGTTATGTGGTTATATGGTGATGTAGTTATATGGTTATATGGTTATGTGGTTATATGGTTATATGGTTATGTGGTTATATGGTTATGTGGTTATGTGGTTATATCGTTATATATTATGTGGTTATGTGGTTATATGGTTATATGGTTATATGGTTATATGGTTATATGGTTATATCGTTATATGTTTATATGGTTATATGGTTATATGGTTATATGGTTATATGGTTATATGGTTATATGGTTATATGGTTATATAATTATATGGTTTAATGTTTTAATGGTTATGTGGTTATATGGTTTAATGTTTATGTGGTTATGTGGTTATGTGGTTTTATGGTTATATGATTAGGTGGTTATGTGGTTATATGGTTATGGGCTTATAAGGTTATGTGGTTATATGGTTATATGGTTTAATGGTTTTCTGATTATGTAATTTAATGGCTATATGGTTATGTGGTTGCGTGGTTATATGGTGATGTAGCTATATGATTATATGGTTATGTGGTTATGTGGTTATATGGTTTAATAGTTATATGGTTATGTGGTTATATTGTTATGTGGTTATGTGGTTATATCGTTATATAATAAGTGGTTATGTGGTTATATGGTTATATGGTTATATGGTTGTATGGTTATATCGTTATATCGTTATAGCCGCAAAATATCATCCTTATAATAGCTGCAATATCCACAAGGGAACATTAGACATGAACAAACAAACAAACAAACAAACAACGCAGCGGAATAATCATGGCATACAGCGAAGGTAGCCGCAATAGATCATCCATTATAAATGCTGCAAAATAATATAAAAACGGGCAATCTGAAAACAACATGCCGCACCGTCCCACAATATATTGATTTGAACTGTGGGCATCTGAAAACAATAAATTGCACTATCCCACTTAGACATGCATTTTTCCAAACACAGGATCAGCCAGTCATATATACCCTAAACATTAAATATCAGCACGGCACGAAGCAAGTACGAGGACATACATGTACGTTAGTCTAACAGAAGACGAGACAGTCTACTAGGGGAAACACGTTATATAAACGTATATATAACCAGCACGATAATCGTGAATATGCCCTGTGGAGGAAAAACCCAATAATTGAAAGCTCAACGTGGGCATCTGAAAACAGTCATGTCGCTCTAGCCCATAATAATATAACAAATATAAGCATAATATATAAAAACACCAAGTACAGAGGGGATATGTACTGCATAATCAAAGAGTGTGACAATAGACGCCTTCATAAAATTAGGGCGTTGTCAATAAAAACGCATGGAACAATGCGGAAACAGAAACAAACAGTAAAAAACGGAGTTCACAGGTTACAAAAGGTTGAGAGCTTTCAATATAGCCCCACGGTAACTCCGATACAGACAGTACTGTCCTTGGGCATTACAATGCACGCCATCGGAGGATAGCAATGCACGATCGGTTCGCATAAATTCCCGATGGTCCCAAGCAAAAATCCCATTTTCCCCCGCAAGGACCACGGACAAATATTGCCGCAAAATAGCGGCCTTGGCATTAAAGCCAAGGTCGGGTCCTTGAGCAAAAGGGATATTGCGGTTTATAACCTGGGACACCCCAAGAACTCGAACATTGTATGTGTGCCTTAAAACATGCACAAGGTCGTCGATTTTAGACCCCACAACCTCAGGGGCGTGGGTCGACAAATCGTTAGTCCCAAGCTCCAAGATGACAATATCGGGCTTATACTTATGCACCGAATACAAATCATATTTAAGGACCTTTTCGACGGTTCGGCCACCCGTCCCTAACAAAGAAATATAGCCCGATTCGGGGAGATGAAAATTAGAAGCAGCACGTGTATCAAAGTGCGCATCTAAATCATCTCGCAAACGACGGACAAAAGAATGACCGAGAATTAAAATACTTGGGACACAACTTGACATGATAAAGAATAGCAGAGAAAGATGAATACCTTATAAATTGACTTCAGCCAGAGAGTTGACCTTGCGCTACCAGGTTGAAGAGCAGAATGAACTAATGCACATACTGCTGTAGATTATATCGCCACTCCTATCCGCTTCCTGCGCATTACATTCATGTGACTACTAATTACGGGGAAAATATCCATGTGTCCCATTACAATAGCTCCTTATCTACAAAACTAGATGCAGGATGCAATAAAATCTTTATTGGTATGCCAATAATTCCTATATGGTTATATGGTTATATAGTTATATGGTTTAATAGTTTAATGGTTATGTGGTTATGTGGTTATGTGGCTATGTGGTTATGTGGTTACATGGTTACGTGGTTATATGGTTATGTCGTTATATGGCAATGTGGTTACCTGGTTTAATGGTTATGTGGTTTAATGATTATGTGGTTATATAGTTATATGGTTATGTTGTTATGGCCTTATATAGTTATGTGGTTATGTGGTTATATGGTTTAATGGTTTTATGGTTAATGGTTATATGTTTATGTGGTTATGGGTTATATGTTTATGTAGTTATATGGTTATATGGTTATGTTGTTTTGTGGTTATATGGTTTAATGGTTATATGGTTATATGGTTATGTGGTTATATGGTTATGTGGTTATATATTATGTGGTTATGTGGTTATATGGTTATATGTTATATGGTTATATGGTTATATGGTTATATGGTTATATGGTTATATGGTTATATGGTTATATGGTTATATGGTTATATGGTTATATGGTTATATGGTTATATGATTATATGGTTATATGGTTATATTGTTATATGGTTATATGTTTATATGGTTATACGGTTATATGGTTATATGGTTATATGGTTATATTGTTATATGGTTATATGGTTGTATTGTTATATGGTTATATGGTTATATGGTTATATCTTTATATGGTTATATGTTTATATAGTTATATGGTTTAATGGTTTAATGGGTAGGTGGTTATATGGTTTAATGGTTATGTGGTTATGTGTTTATGCGGTTATTTGGTTATGTGGTTCCATGATTTTGTCTTTATATGGTTATGTGGTTATATTGTTTAATGGTTATGTGGTTTAATGGTTATCCGGATATGTGGTTATATGGTTATGTGGTTATGTGGTTATATGGTTATATGGTTGTGTGGTTATGTGGTTATGTGGTTATATGGTCATGTGGTTATATGATTATGTGGTTATATGGTTATATGGTTATATGCTTATATGGTTTAATGGTTTAATGGTTATATGGTTTTGTGTTTATGCGGTTATGTGGTTATGTGGTTATATGGTTTAATGGTTATATGGTTATGGGGTTATGTGGTTATGTGGTTATGTGGTTATGTGGTTATATGGTGTAATGGTTATGTGGTTTAGCGGTTGTGTGGTTATAAGTTTTAATGGGTATATGGTTATGTGCTTATATGGTTATATGGTTATATGGTTATATGGTTATATGGTTATATGGTTATATGGTTATATGGTTATATGGTTTAATGGTTATATGGTTGTGTGGTTATGTGGTTATGTGGTTATGTGGTTATATGGTTATATGGTTATGTGGTTATATGGTTATATGGTTATATGGTTATATGCTTATATGGTTTAATGGTTTAATGGTTATATGGTTTTGTGTTATGTGGTTATGTGGTTATGTGGTTATATGGTTATATGGTTTAGTGGTTATGTCGTTATGTTGTCATGTGGTTATGTGGTTATGTGGTTATGTGGTTACATGGTTATGTGGTCATGTGATTTTGTGGTTATATGGTTATGTCGTTATATGGCTATGTGGTTATCTGGTTTAATGGTTATGTGGTTTAATGGTTATGTGGTTATATGGTTATATGGTTATGTGGTTATATGGTTATATGGTTATGTGGTTATGTGGTTATATGGTTTAATGATTATGTAGTTATGTAGTTATATGGTTATATGTTTACGTGGTTATGTGTTATATGGTTCAAAGGTTATATGGTTATAAGTTTATGTGGTTATATGGTTTAATGGTTATATGGTTATATGGTTATGTGGTTATATGGTTATGTGGTTATGTGGTAATATGGTTATGTGGTTATATGGTTTAATGGTTATATGATTATATGGTTATATGGTTATATGGTTATATGGTTATATGGTTATATGGTTATATGGTTATGGTTATGTGGTTATATGGTTATATATGGTTATATGTGATTATGTGGTTATATGGTTATGTCGTTATATGGTTATATGGTTATCGGGTTTAACGGTTATATGGTTTAATGGTTATATGGTTATGTGGTTATGTTATGTGGTTATATGGTTATATGGTTATATGGTTATATGGTTATGTGGTTATATGGTTATGTGGTTATGTGGTTATGTGGTTATGTGGTTATATGGTTATATGGTTGTGTGGTTATGTGGTTATGTGGTTTTATGGTTATGTGGTTATATTGTTATGTGGTTATATGGTTATATGGTTATATACTTATATGGTTTAATGGTTTAATGGATGGTTATATGGTTTTGTGGTTATGTGGTTATGTGGTTATATGGTTATATGGTGTAATGTTTATGTGGTTATATGGTTGTATGGTTACATGGTTTAATGTGGTATATGGTTATGTGGTTATATGGTTATATTTAGTGGTTTAATGGTTATGTGGTTATATGGTTTAATGGTTATGTGTTTATGGTTTATGTGGTTATGTGGTTGGTTATGTCTTTATGTGGTTACGTGGTTATATGGTTTAATGGTTATGTGGTTTAATGGTTATGTGGTTATATGTTTATATGATTATATGGTTATGAGGTTATATGGTTATATGGTTATATGTTTATATGGTTATATGGTTATATGGTTATATGGTTATATGGTTATATGGTCTAATGGTTATATGGTTATATGGTTTAATG
Organism: Trachythela sp. YZ-2020; assembly: GCA_016169945.1. Lineage (NCBI taxonomy): Eukaryota > Metazoa > Cnidaria > Anthozoa > Malacalcyonacea > Clavulariidae > Trachythela > Trachythela sp. YZ-2020. The sequence continues at coordinate 73,871 of JADLSH010000354.1, read as the reverse complement.
GTTATATGGTTGTGTGGTATGTGGTTATGTGGTGTGGTTATGTGGTTATATGGTTATGTGGTTATATGGTTATATGGTTATATGGTTATATGGTTATATGGTTTAATGGTTTAATGGTTATATGGTTTTGTGTTATGTGGTTATGTGGTTATGTGGTTATATGGTTATATGGTTTAGTGGTTATGTCGTTATGTTGTCATGTGGTTATGTGGTTATGTGGTTATGTGGTTACATGGTTATGTGGTCATGTGATTTTGTGGTTATATGGTTATGTCGTTATATGGCTATGTGGTTATCTGGTTTAATGGTTATGTGGTTTAGTGGTTATGTGGTTATGTGGTTATATGGTTATATGGTTATGTGGTTATATGTTTATCGGCTTATATGGTTATGTGGTTATATGGTTTAATGGTTTTGTGGTTATGTGGTTTAATGGTTATATGGTTATGTGGTTATGTGGTTATATGGTGATGTAGTTATATGGTTATATGGTTATGTGGTTTTATGGTTATATGGTTTAAAGGTTATATGGTTATGTGGTTATATGTGTTATGTGGTTATGTGGTTATATGTGTTATGTGGTTATGTGGTTATGTGGTTATATATGTGTGTTATGTGGTTATGTGGTTATGTGGTTACATGGTTATATGGTTTAGTGGTTATGTGGTTATGTTGTCATGTGGTTATGTGGTTATGTGGTTATGTGGTTACATGGTTATGCGGTCATGTGATTATGTGGTTATATGGTTATGTCGTTATATGGCTATGTGGTTATCTGGTTTAATGGTTATGTGGTTTAATGGTTATGTGGTTATGTGGTTATGTGGTTATATGGTTATATGGTTATGTGGTTATATGTTTATGGGCTTATATGGTTATGTGGTTATGTGGTTATGTGGTTATGTGGTTATGTGCTTATATGGCTATATGGTTGTGTGGTTATGTGGTTATGTGGTTATATGGTCATGTGGTTATATGATTATGTGGTTATATGGTTATATGATTATATGCTTATATGGTTTAATGGGTTAATGGTTATATTGTTATGGGGTTATGTGGTTATGTGGTTATGTGGTTATGTGGTTATGTGGTTATATGGTGTAATGCTTATGTGGTTTAGTGGTTGTGCGGTTATATGGTTTAATGGGTATATGGTTTTGTGCTTATATGGTTATATTTAATGGTTTAATGGTTATGTGGTTATATGGTTTAATGGTTATGTGTTTATGTGTTTATGTGGTTATGTGGTTCCAAGGTTATGTCTTTATATGGTTACGTGGTTATATGGTTTAATGGTTATGTGGTTTAATGGTTATGTGGTTATATGGTTATATGGTTATATGGTTATGAGGTTATGTGGTTATGTGGTTATATGGTTTAATGGTTATATGTTTATGTGGTTATATGGTTATATGGTCTAATGGTTATGTGGTTATATGGTTTAATGGTTATGTGGTTATATGGTTTAATGGTTTAATGGTTATATGGTTATATGGCTATGTGGTTATATGGTTATTTGGTTATATGATTATATGGTTATATGGTTATATGGTTATATCGTTATATGGTTATGTGGTTATATGGTTATATGGTTATATGCTTATATGGTTATATGGTTATATCGTTATATGGTTATATGGTTATATGGTTATATGGTTATACGGTTATACGGTTATATGGTTATATGGTTATATGGTTATATGGTTATATGGTTATATGGTTATATGGTTATATGGTTATATGGTTATATGGTTTAATGGTTTAATGGTTTATGTGGTTATGTGGTTATGTGGTTATGTGGTTATGTGGTTATGTGGTTATGTGTTTATGTGGTTATGTGGTTATGTGGTTATGTGGGTACATCGTTATGTGGTTATATGGTTATGTGTTTATATGGTACGTGGTTATATGGTTATGTCGTTATATGGCTATGTGGTTATCTGGTTTAATGGTTATATGGTTGTATGGTTATGTGGTTATGTGGTTATGTGGTTATGTGGTTATGTGGTTATGGGCTTATATGGTTATGCGGTTATATGTTTATATGGTTATATGGTTATATGGTTATATGGTTGTAAGGTTATATGGTTATATGATTATATGGTTATATGGTTATATGGTTATATGGTTATATGGTTATATAGTTATATGGTTTAATGGTTATGTGGTTATATGGTTTAATGGTTATGTGGTTTAATGGTTATGTGGTTATGTGATTATGTGGTTATGTTGTTACATGGTTATGTGGTTAATGGTTATGTGGTTATATGGTTATATGGTTATGAGGTTATGTGGTTATGTGGTTATATGGTTTAATGGTTATATGTTTATGTGGTTATATGGTTATATGGTCTAATGGTTATGTGGTTATATGGTTTAATGGTTATGTGGTTATATGGTTTAATGGTTTAATGGTTATATGGCTATGTGGTTATATGGTTATTTGGTTATATGATTATATGGTTATATGGTTATATGGTTATATCGTTATATGGTTATATGGTTATATGGTTATATGGTTATATGGTTATATGGTTATATGGTTATATGGTTATATGGTTATATGGTTATATGGTTATATGGTTATATGGTTATATGGTTATATGGTTATATGGTTTAATGGTTTAATGGTTTATGTTTTTATGTGGTTATGTGGTTATGTGGTTATGTTGTTATGTGGTTATGTGGTTATGTGTTTATGTGGTTATGTGGTTATGTGGTTATGTGGGTACATCGTTATGTGGTTATATGGTTATATGGTTATGTTGTTATATGGTTTAATGGTTTAATGGTTATGTGGTTATGTGGTTATATGGTTATGTGGTTATGTGGCTTTTATGGTTATGTTGTTATATTGTTATGTCGTTATATTGCTATGTGGTTATCTGGTTTAATGGTTATGTGGTTTACTGTTTATGTGGTTATGTGGTTATGCGGTTATGTGGTTATATGGTTATATGGTATGTGGTTATGTGGTTATATGGTAATGGATTATGGGCTTATATGTTTATGTGGTTATGTGGTGATATGGCTATATGGTTTAATGGTTTTGTGGTTATGTGGTTTAATGGTTATATGGTTATATGGTTATATGGTTATATGGTTATATTGTTATATGGTTATATGGTTATATGGTTTAATTGTTTAATGGTTATGTGGTTATGTGGTTATATGGTTTAATGGTTATGTGGTTATGTTGTTATGTGGTTATGTGGTTATGTGGTTATGTGGTTATGTGGTTATGTGGTTATGTTGTTATGTGGTTATATGGTTACGTGGTTATATGGTTATGTCTTTATATGGCTATGTGGTTATCTGGTTTAATGGTTATGTGGTTTAATGATTATGTGGTTATATGGTTATATGGTTGCATGGTTATATGGTTATGTGGTTATATGGTTATGTGGTTATGGGCTTATATGGTTATGTGGTTATATGGTTATATGGTTATATGGTTATATGGTTATATGATTATGTGGTTATGTGGTTGTGTGGTTATGTGGTTATGTGGTTATATGGTTATATGGTTGTTTGGTTATGTGGTTATGTTGTTATGTGGTTATATGGTTATATGGTTATGTGGTTATATGGTTTAATGGTTATGTGGTTATATGGTTATGTGGTTATGTGGTTATATCGTTATATGGTTATATGGTTATATGGTTATATGGTTATATGGTTATACGGTTATACGGTTATATGGTTATATGGTTATATGGTTATATGGTTATATGGTTATATGGTTATATGGTTATATGGTTTAATGGTTTAATGGTTTACGTTTTTATGTGGTTATGTGGTTACGTGGTTATGTGGTTATCTGTTTATGTGGTTATGTGGTTATGTGGTTATGTGGTTATGTGGTTATGTGGTTATCTGGTTATGTGGTTATATGGTTTTGTGGTTATGTTGTTATTTGGTTATGTGGTTATATCGTTATATATTAAGTGGTTATATGGTTATATGGTTATATGGTTATATGGTTTAATGGTTTAATGGTTTAATGGTTTATGTTTTTATATGGTTATATGGTTATGTGTTTATGTGGCTATGTGGTTATGTTGGTACATCGTTATGTGGTTATATGGTTATGTGGTTACGTGGTTATATGGTTATGCCGTTATATGGCTATGTGTTTATCTGGTTTAATGGTTATGTGGTTTAATGATTATGTGGTTATGTGGTTATATGGTTTAATGGTTTTGTGGTTATGTGGTTTAATGGTTATATGGATATGTGGTGATGGGTTATATGGTTATGTAGTTATATGGTTATGTGGTTATGTGGTTATATGGTTTATTGGTTATATGGTTATGTGGTTATATGGTTTAATGGTTATATGGTTATGTGGTTATATGGTTATGTGGTTATGTGGTTATATCGTTACATATTATGTGGCTATGTGGTTATATATGTTATATGGTTATATGGTTATATGGTTAAATGGTTATATGATTATACGGTTATATGGTTATATGGTTATATGGTTATATGGTTATATGGTTATATGGTTATATGATTATATGGTTATATGGTTATATGTTTGTATGGTTATATAGTTATATGGTTTAATGGTTTAATGGTTATGTATTTATATGCTTTAATGGTTATGTGGTTATGTGGTTATTGGTGTATGTGGTTTTGTGGTTATGTGGTTATGTGGTTATGTGGTTATGTGGTTATGTGGTTATGTGTTGTGGTTATGTGGTTATCTGGTTATGTGGTTATATGGTTATGTGGTTATGTTGTTATTTGGTTATGGTTATATCGTTATATATTATGTGGTTATATGGTTATATGGTTATATGGTTATATGGTTTAATGGATTAATGGTTTATGTTTTTATGTGGTTATGTGGTTATGTGGGTACATCGTTATGTGGTTATATGGTTATGTGGTTATATGGTTACGTGGTTATATGGTTATGTCGTTATATGGCTATGTGATTATCTGGTTAAATGGTTATATGGTTATGTGGTTATATGGTTATATGGTTGTATGGTTATGTGGTTATGTGGTTATGGGTTTATATGGTTATGTGGTTATATGGTTTAATGGTTTTGTGGTTATGTGGTTTAATGGTTATATGGTTATGTGTTGGGTTATATGGTTATGTAGTTATATGGTTTATTGGTTATATGGTTATGTGGGTATATGGTTATGTGGTTATATGGTTAAATGGTTATATGATTATATGGTTATATGGTTATATGGTTATATGGTTATATTGTTATATGATTATATGGTTATATGGTTATATGGTTATATGGTTATATAGTTATATGGTTTAATGGTTTAATGGTTATGTGGTTATATGGTTTAATGTTTATGTGGTTATGTGGTTATTGGTATATGTGGTTTTGTGGTTATGTGGTTATGTGGTTATGTGGTTATGTGATTATGTGGTTATCTGGTTATGTGGTTATATGGTTTTGTGGTTATGTTGTTATTTGGTTATGTGGTTATATCGTTATATATTAAGTGGTTATATGGTTATATGGTTATATGGTTATATGGTTTAATGGTTTAATGGTTTAATGGTTTATGTTTTTATATGGTTATATGGTTATGTGTTTATGTGGCTATGTGGTTATGTTGGTACATCGTTATGTGGTTATATGGTTATGTGGTTACGTGGTTATATGGTTATGCCGTTATATGGCTATGTGTTTATCTGGTTTAATGGTTATGTGGTTTAATGATTATGTGGTTATGTGGTTATATGGTTTAATGGTTTTGTGGTTATGTGGTTTAATGGTTATATGGATATGTGGTGATGGGTTATATGGTTATGTAGTTATATGGTTATGTGGTTATGTGGTTATATGGTTTATTGGTTATATGGTTATGTGGTTATATGGTTTAATGGTTATATGGTTATGTGGTTATATGGTTATGTGGTTATGTGGTTATATCGTTACATATTATGTGGCTATGTGGTTATATATGTTATATGGTTATATGGTTATATGGTTAAATGGTTATATGATTATACGGTTATATGGTTATATGGTTATATGGTTATATGGTTATATGGTTATATGGTTATATGATTATATGGTTATATGGTTATATGTTTGTATGGTTATATAGTTATATGGTTTAATGGTTTAATGGTTATGTATTTATATGCTTTAATGGTTATGTGGTTATGTGGTTATTGGTGTATGTGGTTTTGTGGTTATGTGGTTATGTGGTTATGTGGTTATGTGGTTATGTGGTTATGTGGTTATGTGGTTATGTGGTTATGTGGTTATCTGGTTATGTGGTTATATGGTTATGTGGTTATATTGTTATTTGGTTATGTGGTTATATCGTTATATATTATGTGGATATATGGTTATATGTTTATATGGTTATATGGTTTAATGGTGTAATGGTTTATGTTTTTATATGGTTATGTGGTTATGTGGTTATGTGGTTATGTGGTTATGTGGGTACATCGTTATGTGGTTATATGGTTATGTGGTTATATGGTTACGTGGTTATATGGTTATGTCGTTATATGGCTATGTGGTTATCTGGTTTAATGGTTATGTGGTTTAATGATTATGTGGTTATGTGGTTATATGGTTGTATGGTTATGTGGTTATGTGGTTATGGGTTTATATGGTTATGTGGTTATATGGTTTAATGGTTTTGTGGTTATGTGGTTTAATGGTTATATGGTTATGTGGTTATGGGTTATATGGTTATGTAGTTATATGGTTTATTGGTTATATGGTTATGTGGGTATATGGTTATGTGGTTATATGGTTAAATGGTTATATGATTATATGGTTATATGGTTATATGGTTATATGGTTATATTGTTATATGATTATATGGTTATATGGTTATATGGTTATATGGTTATATAGTTATATGGTTTAATGATTTAATGGTTATGTGGTTATATGGTTTAATGTTTATGTGGTTATGTGGTTATTGGTATATGTGGTTTTGTGGTTATGTGGTTATGTGGTTATGTGGTTATGTGATTATGTGGTTATCTGGTTATGTGGTTATATGGTTTTGTGGTTATGTTGTTATTTGGTTATGTGGTTATATCGTTATATATTATTTGGTTATATGGTTATATCGTTATATGGTTATATGGTTATATGGTTATATGGTTTAATGGTTTTTCATCCACCAACGACTGTTGGGGAAGGAACAACAGTTCCCAACCATATCCATGTACATACATTACCAAGAGATATAGATGATATATTCTTAATCTGGACACATGGAGAGTATTCACTTCAAACATTCATTAATCATCTCAACTCATTCCCCCCCACAATAAAATTTGAAGTCACACTCTCAAAAACAAGTGTGAATTTCCTCGACACCACAGTTTACAACACCTCCCAAAACACACTCAACACAACACTCTACATTAAACCCAGACTGCATGCCACTCTTACACCACTCCTCGCATCACCCAAACACATGCAAAAAAGGCTTCATATACAGCCAGATGCTTAGATACAGGAGGATAATTACCTATGACAAAGAGTTTCATGAGAAAGCACAGAAACTCAGAGTCGCCCTAATAGGGACACCCAATCACAACTACTCACAAATACCACACCCACAAACAACACACGCGGCCTACCATTTGTCATCCCATATCACCCCGACCTCGCACCACTATCACACATTTTCAAACAACACTGGCATTACATTGAAAACGACCACACACTTTCAGAAATATGGCCAAACTAACCAGTCAAGGCATATCAACGTCACAAAAATCTAAAAGAACACCTTGTTCGCACCAAATTAACTTGACCACCCACACCACATTTTCCTCTTCCCCCTCAAGCCAAATACACCTTATCACCCTCATATTTTCCTCCCTTACATCAATCTCAAACCGCCCCCACCCCAGATTTACTTGACCACCCTCATCATAACCCCCCCCCCCCAACTACACACAGAAAACCGGACAAAAGGACACCTGGTCGCAGTACAAACACACCTACCTGAAGTCGCCAACAATGACTAGCACATCAATCCCTCAACACGAATTGAACAATTCCATAGTTGCCACACACATAATTCTAACAAGCCTTAAAGACACAGATTGGATCTTCCACCCAAGACATCACTAGTAAAGACCTAACAAGCACCTAAGAACAGAATAGACAAAAAAAAACGTTCAAATAGGTGTTTTCAAATATGTTCTTGTAAATAGGTTTTTTTAAATATGCTTTTTAAATATGGTCTGCAAAATGGGCTCCTTGGAAAAACTGCCTCCAAACTAGAACATGCAGTGACCACAGTCACAATACTATTGAATCGGTATGGGACCATTCACTATAAGTATAAATTAATGGTCCATCACAATCTATTTCAGCCTGGATCAAATCAGATCAAACACTTCATACTGGAAATTTTGATTCCAATGTATGATCTGCACCAAATTGCTTCCTCTCTCTCTCACACACACGCCCACCTGTCTGCACTGTACATACATAATAATCCTGTACATAACATAATCTCCACCATGTCAATATAAATAGTTCATGTAAATAATCACAGATACAACTTATATTTCACGCATAACTTGGTGTACAAATTTTGTCGTGAACGCTCACTGGGCAGCCCCTATACGGATCCACCCTCCCCGAACCCCGATCGGAAACCCACCTGGTCCATCTTACAACACATCCCCCAATCGGCATCCTAAAACACCGTTCTTGCCATCCAAAATATACCCAAACCCGCCATTCACAACTCTCCCAAAGAACGAGAAGCCAGAACAAAGTCCCGACCATCATGTCACACATGCGTCACGCCATCTGTCACAAACCACATACATCATTATCCACATTCACCACACAGACCACAATTCACTCATTACGTACTACATTGTCAACCCGTGCTTCCACTTCGTACAACAATTGTCATCATTGTCCACATCTCGATCCCACTGTCACGATCACAGATCACACATACGTCACACCATCTGTCACAACCCACATGCATCATTAATCAGACTCACCGACAGGCCTCAAATTTTCCTTCCGTGTTAACCCCCCGCTGATAAATTCTTTCCGCTCGCGTCTACGCAAGGAGAAAATTAACTCAATCCTTCTCGTAAGTAAACTTAATTTTCACCGTATTTATTATCAAATGTCTCACTTATAACACTTCACATAGTTTATATAAACCACCCACATCACCAGTACCACATAAAAACCATTCTCACACACAATTCCACGTTTTTTTTGCGCACGAAATATCAACGCATATTTTGCGCGGCATAGTTTATTCATAAACCACCAAAATCGATATGTATATGCAAGCACGTTGTTCCAAGACCTGCTAGCGGGTTAGAAACGTGCTGTCCCGGTTATGCTCGGAACCTGATGATAACATTACCAAGTTTTTAACAGAAAACGATATGGGACTTGGTCTGGGTGGCAAAAACACAATGGCATTCACCCAGACCTTGGCATCATTCCACACATGATTGCACCCGGGTTTTGCCTACACAAACAACACACAAATTCATTTTATCACATTTAATATCCATAATCTCATCATGTTACTGTTCTATATTTTCAATATGTTACTGTTCTATATTTTCATTATGTTGTCTTCATATTATTCACACCACGAATCAAACAATATACCATTTATCAAACAATACACCATTCATCATACATCAAACCACTATAATTATCCAACACCTCACTTCAAACCATAAAGAAATATCTTAATATAGACCCAATAGCTGTTCCAACTGGACATGGTCCCCAAAACATGTTCCAGGATCCGAATACCTGCAACCACCAATTCGATCTGACCTAAACGAAAAATAAATAAACATTGTGATATATTCGCAGGAAAAGGGTAAGCATCAAGAGATCTCCTGGCAAACACAAAGTGGCCATGTGGGTCTAAAACAGATCTATTACAAGTCTACATAAACGGTAGACAACATAGATCACCACGCAATAAAATCAGAAGCATACCATAACCAACCATTACTCACTCATTTCATATTTAGCCAATATCTATGGCTTCACAATCTTCACTTCAATCACACCTAACGCCAAAACCAACACCACTTCAATCATGTTCAACAAACTTGTTGACCTCCACTACACCAAACACGAACATAATCACCAACTCACCACCCTCACCAAGCATATCTGCAACAACACTGCACCAACCGGCATCACCATCAACCTGCAGCCCTGGATTCAACTGTCTTCAGACTATCAAGAAGCATGGGACACTGCCATAAAAAACTGCACGGCCCAACTCACTCACATCCTCCACAAACACCACAAGGAACGGTTGGAGAAAACTGAGGAAGAAATTGCCTCAATCTCCACCACCATCGACAAAGACCACCCACAGGAGCTGTCTAACACAATCCTGCACATTGCCAGCACACACAAGCCACCACCAAAACACAAGCCACAATCGAAACACAAGCCACAACCAAAAAACAAGCCACAATCAGCACACAAGCCACAATCAAAACGAAAACAATCATATCAACCTTCCTCCACAACACAATACAAACGTCGCAACACCATATCACCAACACAGTCACACTATCACGAACATGAAAAACATCAGGATTTTCGGAGAACACCACACGCAGCACACACTCAATCACAACCACCGGCCAACCAAACACCACCACTGAGGATACCACTACCCACAACCACACCATCATTCATCCACCAACGACTGTAGGGGAAGGAACAACAGTTCCTAACCATATCCATGTACATACATTACCAAGATTTATAGATGATATATTCTTAATCTGGACACATCGAAAGGATTCACTTCAAACATTCATTAATCATCTCAACTCATTCCACCCCACAATAAAATTTGAAGTCACACTCTCAAAAACAAGTGTGAATTTCCTCGACACCACAGTTTACACCACCTCCCAAAACACACTCAACACAACACTCTACATTAAACCCAGACTGCATGCCACTCTTACACCACTCCTCGCATCACCCAAACACATGCAAAAAAGGCTTCATATACAGCCAGATGCTTAGATACAGGAGGATAATTACCTATGACAAAGAGTTTCATGAGAAAGCACAGAAACTCAGAGTCGCCCTAATAGGGAGAGGCTATAAAGTCAAGGATATCCTACCTCACATCGAAAAAGCATCAACATACACCCAATCACAACTACTCACAAATACCACACCCACAAACAACACACGCACCCTACCATTTGTCATCCCATATCACCCCGACCTCGCACCACTATCACACATTCTCAAACAACATTGCACCAACCGGCATCACCATCAACCTGCAGCCCTGGATTCAACTGTCTTCAGACTATCAAGAAGCATGGGACACTGCCATAAAAAACTGCACGGCCCAACTCACACGTAAAATTGTGACTTTATTACATATCTCAACATTAAGTTAACACATAACAAGTTCGTTCTTGTTCTTATATACACTCCGTTAACCGCTAATTTATTTACATAATTATATGACGTGTCTACACACTCCCCGCCGATGAGGGGTTCTCAAAATCCATCATAGTAACACACAAAGACACAGTCATATATTAAGCATATCCTTAATGAACATCAATATTAATGCTTAATTATCGCATTCTTCCAACAGACTAATTTTTACGATCGGTCGAATTAAAACAGTCTCTTTCGTTGTAACTTCTACAGTTCTTATCCTATTATCTCTTCCAGGGAAGGCTTTGGTCACGATACCCATAGGCCATGATCCTCGTGGAATTCTTTTATCATGTAGGAGAACCAAATCACCAACGCGAACATTTCGTTGGGGTTTCAACCACTTCTGGCGGAGATGCAATGTTGTGAGATATTCTTTAACCCATCTGTTCCAAAAATGACCTGCCAGGATTTGTGCTTGCTTCCACTTTCTTGTGCCCACTACCGAATTTTGATTAAAGTCACCGCTAGGTGTAACGAAAGCTGGCTTTTGCAGAAGGAAATGGGCCGGCGTTATTGCAGTGGCATCAGATGCGTCTTCGCTCGATCTTGTTAATGGACGAGAATTTGGAATAGATTCTACTTCCGCAAAAACAGTTCGCATGGCATGTCCCGTGACTAAGGCTCCCTTCAAAATTGCTTTCAATGCTCGTTTTACGTCCTTTATTAGCCTTTCCCATACTCCTGAGAAATGCGGTGAACTAGGCGGGTGAAATATCCACTTTATTTCTTTTAAAGCCAATTTTCCTTCAAGATCATCTTGGATCCAACCGTTTGCTGCATTCCGTAATTCGTTGTCGGCGCCGCGGAAATTAGTGCCACAATCAGTTCGAATCTCTTTCGGGGTTCCTCTTCGGGCAATGAATTGACGCAAGACGTTAATGAAATCGTCAGTTTCTAATGATGGTGCCACTTCTAAATGGATCGCTCGAGTGGTCATACAGGTAAATATGCACCCCCACCTTTTAGGAGTTGACCGCCCTTGTTTTACCAAAAGCGGCCCGAACATATCGATGCCCACATATGTAAAGGGAGGTTCATAAGCCGCCACTCGACATGCTGGCAAGGGTGCCATCTGTTGTTGAAGAGGTGGTGCGTGTCCTTTTCTGCAAGTATGACACTTGTTAATAATCCTTCGAACGAGCGAGCGAGCGTTACAGACCCATACCATTTGACGTAAAAGATTTAGAGTGTGCTCTTGACCAATATGGGCGTGGTGATAGTGGACATGCCTTGCTAGCATTTCCGATATTTTATGGCGTTTAGGTAGAATTGGTGGAAATTTTGCATCGTAACTTAGAGAGGCATATTCTAATCTGCTTCCAACTCGGATAAGGCCATCTTCTCCAATAAAGGGACTAAATTTCGCGATACTGCTTGAAATTTTAACTGTCGCTTTCTTGCCGAGCACGTTGTACTCTTCTGGGTACTCTTGCTGTTGAACCATTCTTATAATATCCTTTTCTGCTTCTTTCAACTCGTGAATCGTTGGCTTTCCACTCGAACAGACGTGGAAGGGATGAAGGCGACGTCTCAAAAAAGACTTGAATCTTGCTAGCCAAACTATCTTCGTTTTAAGTACATTCCAACTTGAGTATCTCTCCAACAGTTCGTAAATAACTGGTATTTTCACGTCAGTTAGTACGTTTGATTGGATGTCCTCGATAATTTCAGGATCTGATTCGGTGGTTTCATCCAAATTTGTTTGAGGCCAATTTGGTTCTGTGCGGTAAAGAAATGATGGACCAAGCAACCATCGACATTCAGACGTCATATCCCATGGTCTTAGCCCACGGGAAGCATCATCGCTCGGGTTATCTTTACTCGGGCAATATCCCCATTGTTGCACTTCTGACTTCTCTCTGATTTCTGCAACTCGGTTCCCAACATATGTTGTGAATCTTCTATCCTCATTCTGGATATATTTCAGGACGACTTCAGAATCGGTCCAGTAACGGATCTTGTCGAACGTCATCCCGATTTCCCTCTGTATAACCTCACTTATTCGTATCGATAAGACTGCTGCCTGCAATTCTAGGCGTGGAATAGTAATCTTGCGCAAAGGCGCTGTACGGGATTTTCCAAACGCAAGAGAACACGTGATTGCCCCATCAGTGAATGTGGTCCGTATATATGAGGCAGTCCCATATCCTATTCCACTGGCATCAGAAAAATTATGAAGTTGGACATCTTCCACACATCTCGTTGCATTGTCAACCTCTTCGTTACGGTTCGTGACTGAGGGGCTTTTGTAACAGCGCGGAATTTTCACTTGAGAAAGGGATGGTAGTTCCTTTTTCCATCGTCTCCACTCGTTCAATTCAGCTTCGGCAAGTTCGTCGTCCCAATCAACTTTCGCTCGCCATAGTCTCTGTAGTATTGACTTGGCCAGAAGTAAAATGGGTGCAGCGAATCCCAACGGATCATACAGTGAAGCGACAGTTGCCAAGATCCCTCTCTTAGTCTCTGGTTTGTCCAACTTGATCACCTTAAATTCGAAGGTGTCTTTTTCAACGTTCCACTGGAGTCCGAGAGCTCTTGTAACAGGTAAAAGGTCTAAGTCCAGATTTAGTGTCGGGCTTGCACGTTCTGATTTCGGAATAGCTGCCAGGACGTTCTTGCTTGTGCTCACCCATTTGGTTAGACGGAACCCTCCCCTGCTGAGAAGAACTATAAGATCTTTTGCGAGTTCGCAAGCTTCTGTTTCGTTGGCGAGTGATTTTAAAAGATCGTCCACATAGAAATCTTTCTCTACAGCATCCACCGTTGATTGGTTAAAGTCGCGTGCGTTATCTCTGGCGGTTTTTCTCATTGCGTAATTAGCAATAGCCGGCGAATCCTTTGCTCCGAATATGTGAACATTCATGCGGTATACGTCAGGGTCGTCATCTAAACATAACGGAGACCACAGGAACCTTAACGAGTCTCTATCATCTTCTGGGACCTTCACCTGATGAAACATTTCCTGGACGTCGGCTGCGATGGCTACTTGTTCTTTGCGAAATCTTAGCAGGACGTCAACGATCTCGTTGGCTAAGTTGGGACCATGAAGAAGGTTATCGTTAAGAGATGTGTTCTGGAACTTAGCGGCTGCATCAAATACAATGCGGACTTTACCAGGTTTTGCAGGGTGAAATACAGGGTGGTGAGGAAGATACCAACATTTTTTTGAAATGTTTTCTCTCTCGTTTGGTTGTAACTTGCTGGCGTATCCTTTTTCAACGTATTCTTCAATTTTTCTTTGATATAAGGCATGTAGATCCTTGTCCTTTTTCAACCGACTCTTCAAGTGGTGAAAACGCTTCAGCGCGACATTCTGATTACATATCAGCCGTGGGTCCTCCGCTTTCCATAACATGCCAACTTCGTAGTGCCCGTCAACTCTCACTGTTGATTCTTCCATCATTTTCTTCGCTTTACGGTCTTCGATAGACATGGACTTCTTTATATCAGTTACTACACCGAGACCATCATTCAAGAAAAACCGACTCACTTGATCATTCAAAGTCATTTCTGACTCCAAATTTGGATTAGAACGTTGCAGGAGATGAACATCAACTTGATTGGTATGAGCACGACTCGTTGGTCCCATCAAGGCCCATCCTAGCTTGTACTTAAACCCCCAAGGCTCATCAGCACCACCAGTTCTGATCTCCTCGGTTATGAAGGCTGCAGGGTTATCTGCACCAATCAAGAAGAGAATCTTTGGTTGCTCTACTTCTGGAAAATCGATATTAGATAGATGTTTCCATGCATCTACGTCGTCTCTCGTCGGTGCAACCTTAAGTTGTACATCTAAACTGTCCGTAACTACGACGTCTCTTGCGAGTAAGCTTGTGCTGTTCTTAGTAGTATCTGCTGATTCCAGAGTGATGTTTACTTTTTCGACTTGCAACGATCTGGTGCCGGTCAATGACTTCACTGACAGTGTACCTTTCGAACCTTTAAGGTTAATTCTCTTTGCTAAACTGGAATGGATGAACGAGGCTTCGCTTGCTTGGTCTAATAGAGGGTAAGTAGTTACATTCTGACCATTAGTTCCATGGACTCTAACTGCCACCACTGGAAGTGCTGTAATACTCCTGAACATTTGTGGAATCACGTTAGCAGCGTTGGTCTGGATGCTAACATCTTGCTTAGTGACTTCGTTAATTTCTGTATTGGTATCCTGTTCTCTCGTACTGAACAAATGCAGCAGTTGGTGATGTTTTCTATCACAGCTTCTAATTCGACATTTACCTCCATTACAAGACCTCTTATAATGGGTAGTTGAAAGGCATTGAAAACACAGCCTCCTCTCGAGTACGAGCTTTCTTCTCTCGGCAACGGTCATCACGAGGAATTTCTTGCACGTTTCGAGGCTATGGTGTCCTTGACAACCAGGACAAACCGTTACTCTTCTATCAAATGTAGAACCAGGAGCAGGACGTCTGGAATTGAATTGAGTAGCAAAATTCGAAACGGATTCGTCTCTCCTCTTTTCTTCTCTCCTCTTGTTTGACTTATCTCTATCAAAGTCTCTCAGGTTCCCATATAGCGGGTTGTTCTCCGATTCTGCTCTTTCTTGGAGGAATTCGGTGAGATCTGTGTAATTAGGAGGCGAATGTCTCGTTCTTAAGATAGTACTGGCGCGATCTCGCCATCTTGTTTGGTTGTAGAACGGCAACCGAGCTATCACTTTTCGCATATGATCAGTGCTGATTTCACTTAGGCTGTTCGTAGATTGTAAGGTTTTCAGAGCAAATTGGCATTTATCGACTAGCTTTTGGAGGGCTTTCCCGTCCCCGTCACTTATCTTTGGACCTTTTGCAATCGACGAAATGACAGCATCGACGATCATATAAGGCTGTCCGAAACGGGTTTTTAGAACTCTTAAGGCGTCTGCCAATGATCCAGGCCCCATACCCTCGTAACTTTCCACCGCTTCTTTCGCCTTGCCATCCAAATACTGCATAAGGCGACTAAGTTTCTTACTCTCTTGTATTGGTTGTGAAAGCACTTGGTCGTGAAATCGGGTTGCAAATCTTAAATAATCTTGAGGGTCACCCGTAAACTTTGTTACTTCTAAAACTGGCGTATGCGCTAGGTTAGCGAGCGTTTCAGCAAATTGTAGAAACGTGTTCGTATCCGCTGTAGTATTGTGCATGTGGGTATCTGGCATTGATTTAGTATTAGTTTTTGACGTTTGAGCGTCAAAATTAAGCTGTTCCTCTGCAGTATAGTTAGGCGAAGCGCCAGAAAAATAATTATATTTAGGCGCTTGCTTCGCACTTGTTGACTCTGAACGATATTCAAATCTAGACGCTTGTTTCAAGTTTGTCGCGTCGGAACGATATTCAAATTTAGGTACTTGTTTCAAATTTGTTGAATCGGAACGATATTGAGATTTAGGTATTTCTTTCAAATTTATTGAATCGGAACGATATTGAGATTTAGGTATTCCTTTCAAATTTGTTGAATCGGAACGATATTGAAATTTAGGTATTTCTTTCAAATTTGAATGTTCGTTTTCTAAACAGAATTTCTGTTCCTCTTCGACAGCATGGTATTCCTCTAGTTTTGCAATTTCGAGTTCGTCTTCTAACTTATTTTTCTCAAAAGCCTGGCGTAATTCTAGTTTGTAACGTTCGGCATTTGTTTCAAGGCTTTGACGGTCGCGTAATTGCCTCAAACGTAATTCGGCTTTCTCACGTCTCAAACGAGTCTCACGAAACTTCGAACTAACAGATGATCTCGCAGAGAATGATAAGTCTCCGCTTGCATAGCTTCTAGTTTCAAGTTCGTCAGCAATGCTTTTCTCTCTTTCACTTAGATCATGAGTCGCGCTTAGTTCGTGAGTCGCATTTGGATCATGAGTCGCGCTTAAATACCGGTCAACTCTATCTAATAACTCAGACCTTTTTCTCGACTGTACTTCATACATACGATTAGCAGTCGTTACGGTTGATAAGTCTCCATCGGCATACAATGAAATTTCGTCATGTATAAGTTTAAACCGTTCCCACTGTCGGTTAAATAACTCGCACAGTTCCTTAACATTATCCATATTTTTAACATCAAATAATAAAACACTTATCTGGTTATTCAGGTCGGTTAAGCGCCCAACATGTCCACTTCTCGATCTCTGTAGCTTTAGCCGTCTTTCGGCATTTGCAGCTTCGTTATCCAAGCGTGCATTAAGCCTTCTTTCTTGCTTCCTTCCAGCTTCAGAACCGTCTGGACCAACTGCTCCTATCTGAACACCATCCGGCTCGGTAAATCGAGTATCGTCAGACTGTCCACACACGAGATCTCCATGTAGTTCTCCGCCACTGTGTGTCTCAAAACTAAAGGCGTTGCGATAGTTCACTGATCGTCTGCGTTGTTCTTCCATTTTTCACCGAAGTCTTCAACATTCGGGCTTTCCAACAACGTAGAATAGACCCATCCGGTTCGAAGGACCAAAAATGTAGTCGCCTTTTCTTTGGATTTTACACACACGTAAAATTGTGACTTTATTACATATCTCAACATTAAGTTAACACATAACAAGTTCGTTCTTGTTCTTATATACACTCCGTTAACCGCTAATTTATTTACATAATTATATGACGTGTCTACACTGGCATTACATTGAAAACGACCACACACTTTCAGAAATATGACCAAACTCACCAGTCATGGCATATCAACGTCACAAAAATCTAAAAGAACACCTTGTTCGCACCAAATTCACTTGACCACCCACATAACAATAACCCTCCCCATTTTTCCTCTTCGCCCATTCCCCCCCCCCCCCAAGCCAAATACACCTTACCACCCTCATATTTTCCTCTCTTACATCAATCTCAAACCGCCCCCACCCCAGATTTATTTGACCACCCTCATCATAACCCCCCACCCCCCCCCCCCCAACTACACACAGAAAACCGGACAAAACGACACCTGGTCGCAGTACAAACACACCTACCTGAAGTCGCCAACAATGACTAGCACATCAATCCCTCCACACGAATTGAACAATTCCATATTGCCACACACATAATCCTAACAAGCCTTAAAGACACAGATTGGATCTTCCACTCAAGACATCACTAGTAAAGACCTAACAAGCACCTAAGAACAGAATAGACAAAAAAAACGTTCAAATAGGTGTTTTCAAATATGTTCTTGTAAATAGGTTTTTTTAAATATGCTTTTTAAATATGGTCTACAAAATGGGCTCCTTGGAAAAACTGCCTCGAAACTAGAACATGCAGTGACCACAGTCACAATACTATTGAATCGGTATGGGACCATTCACTATAAGTATAAATTAATGGTCCATCACAATCTATTTCAGCCTGGATCAAATCAGATCAAACACTTCATACTGGAAATTTTGATTCCAATGTATGATCTGCACCAAATTGCTTCCTCTCTCTCTCACACACACGCCCACCTGTCTGCACTGTACATACATAATAATCCTGTACATAACATAATCTCCACCATGTCAATATAAATAGTTCATGTAAATAATCACAGATACAACTTATATTTCACGCATAACTTGGTGTACAAATTTTGTCGTGAACGCTCACTGGGCAGCCCCTATACGGATCCACCCTCCCCGAACCCCGATCGGAAACCCACCTGGTCCATCTTACAACACATCCCCCAATCGGCATCCTAAAACACCGTTCTTGCCATCCAAAATATACCCAAACCCGCCATTCACAACTCTCCCAAAGAACGAGAAGCCAGAACAAAGTCCCGACCATCATGTCACACATGCGTCACGCCATCTGTCACAAACCACATACATCATTATCCACATTCACCACACAGACCACAATTCACTCATTACGTACTACATTGTCAACCCGTGCTTCCACTTCGTACAACAATTGTCATCATCGTCCACATCTCGATCCCACTGTCACGATCACAGGTCACACATACGTCACACCATCTGTCACAACCCACATGCATCATTAATCAGATTCACCGACAGGCCTCAAATTTTCCTTCCGTCTCAACCCCCCGCTGATAAATTCTTTCCGCTCGCGTCTACGCAAGGAGAAAATTAACTCAATACTTCTCGTAAGTAAACTTCATTTTCACCGTATTTATTATCAAATGTCTCACTTATAACACTTCACATAGTTTATATAAACCACCCCCATCACCAGTACCACATAAAAACCATTCTCACACACAATTCCACGTTTTTTTTGCGCACGAAATATCAACGCATATTTTGCGCGGCATGGTTTATTCATAAACCACCAAAATCAATATGTATATGCAAGCACGTTGTTCCAAGACCTGCTAGCGGGTTAGAAACGTGCTGTCCCGGTTATGCTCGGAACCTGATGATAACATAACCAAGTTTTTAACAGAAAACGATATGGGACTTGGTCTGGGTGGCAAAAACACAATGGCATTCACCCAGACCTTGGCATCATTCCACACATGATTGCACCCGGGTTTTGCCTACACAAACAACACACAAATTCATTTTATCACATTTAATATCCATAATCTCATCATGTTACTGTTCTATATTTTCAATATGTTACTGTTCTATATTTTCATTATGTTGTCTTCATATTATTCACACCACGAATCAAACAATATACCATTTATCAAACAATGCACCATTCATCATACATCAAACCACTATAATTATCCAACACCTCACTTCAAACCATAAAGAATTATCTTAATACCTAATAGCTGTTCCAACTGGACAGGGTACCGGTCCCCAAAACATGTTCCAGGATCCGAATACCTGCAACCACCAGTTCGATCTGACCTAAACGAAAAATAAATAAACATAGTTATATGGTTTAATGGTTTAATGGTTATGTGGTTATATGCTTTAATGGTTATGTGGTTATGTGGTTATTGGTGTATGTGGTTTTGTGGTTATGTGGTTATGTGGTTATGTGGTTATGTGGTTATGTGGTTATGTGGTTATGTGGTTATGTGGTTATGTGGTTATGTGGTTATCTGGTTATGTGGTTATATGGTTATGTGGTTATGTTGTTATATGGTTATGTGGTTATATGGTTATGTGGTTATGGGCTTATATGATTATGTGGTTATGTGGTTATATGGTTATATGGTTTAATGGTTTAATGGTTTTGTGGTTATGTGGTTTAATGGTTATATGGTTATATGGTTATATGGTTATATGGTTATATGGTTATATGGTTATATGGTTATATGGTTATGTGGTTATATGGTTTAATGATTATGTGGTTTAATGGTTTAATGGTTATGTCGTTATATGGTTACGTGGTTATGTGATTATTTGGTTATATGGTTATATGGTTCTGTGATTATGTTGTTATGTGGTTATATGGTTATGTGGTTATATGGTTATGTGGTTATATGATTATATGGTTATATGCTTATATGGTTTAATGGTTTAATGGTTATATAGTTTTGTGTTTATGCGGTTATGTGGTTATGTGGTTATATGGTTTAATGGTTATGTTATGTGGTTATGTGGTTATGTGGATATGTGGTTATGTGGTCAGGTGGTTAGGTGGTTACATGGTTATGTGGTTACATGGTTATATGGTTATGTTGTTATATGGTTTAATGGTTTAATGGTTATGTGGTTATGTGGTTATGTGGTTATGTGGTTATATGGTTATGTGGTTATATGGTTATGTGGTTATATGCTTATATGCTTATATGCTTATATGGTTTAATGGTTTAATGGTTATATGGTTTTGTGTTTATGCGGTTATATGGTTATGTGGTTATATGGTTTAATGGTTATATGGTTATTGGGTTATGTGGTTATGTGGTTATGTGGTTATGTGGTTATGTTGTTATGTTGTTATGTGGTTATGTGGTTATGTGGTTATGTGGTTATGTGGTTATGTGGTTATGTGGTTATGTGGTTATATGGTTATGTGGTTATGTGGTTTTTATGGTTATGTGGTTACATGGTTATGTCGTTATATGGCTATGTGGTTATCTGGTTTAATGGTTATGTGGTTTAATGGTTATGTGGTTATGTGGTAATATGGTTATATGGTTATGTTGTTATATGGTTATGTGGTTATGGGCTTATATGATTATGTGGTTATGTGGTTATATGGTTATATGGTTTTATGTAATGTGATTTATATCTTGTAAATTACAAACTGCCATTGTAACCTCCGCTTATTGTATATGCATTCTTTCTCCGAAGCTTCGTTTTCTGGGCATTTGACAAGCATTAAAGATACCACAGTTTTGGGATAAACAAAACAAAATTAAGTAAACAAAACAATATTTATTAATACATATATGTTTGAAAATAGTAATGTTTTGGATAACTTGGCTTGGAGTAACAATCCTCCTAGCCTATTCATTTAAGTAAAACAAATCAATATTTATTAATACATATGTTTGAAAATACTAATGTTTCGTGCCAAGAAAAGGGTGGAGGTAAACATCGCCAAATCATCGAGGCGAGGCCGAGATGAACCCCACCCCAAGGAGAATGAATGCATGTACTATTAGTTTATAATGATAAGACTGACGAGTAGTGCCGACGGCTGCCCTTGCTAGCCGTTGCGAAATAGTGTCGAAAGTCCTACCACACGTGCTACAAAGGCAATGCGCAATTTATATTAGTATAATGTGTAAACGCAGCCGCCCTTGCAGGCTGCAACAATAATAAGTGCATGTACTGGAATCGATAAAATATAATTAATAATGAAATGACACTGAACATATATAAGGTCAGTGAAACGGATATAGTATTGCCGTGCCAGCCAGAGTATAGTAATTGGATTGCCGCGTTTGTCCTTACTAAACAGGCAAATACAATTATACGAGTCGAGGGTCAAATGACAGGAAATCGAGATGGTTTCCCAACACACAAAAACTTAAAGAATCTACATCACCGCCCTTGCAAGTAACATAGTTTTCTGGCTTTAACAAGAGAAATTGTGTCTTGTGCAAAAATCCCGAGGAAAATGGCGTGATCGCCCATGCTAATTACGCTCAAATGAATAGGTTATAAAGTGTTAGATGACCCAGACAAACAAAACTCTGAGGATAAACCCCCCCACGTGATTTATCCCCAGAAGACATAATCGTACCCAGCTTAAGTTGACAAAGTCGAAATGCGCAAATATTTCAGAAATGCGTTTGATTTCCAACGACCCAACGCCCGAATTTGCGCATCAGAATACCCGTTCTCAGCGGCATAGGATGCGGCCCCAATCCTAAATGAATGTGATTTATATTTTGAAGTATCCAGACCACAATGACGAAAAACCCTCTTAAGTTGATTAGCAAACTCGTCACGCGATACTGGATTACCAAGGTGTGAAATAAAAATAGCACCAGGCTGACTCCCACGCAAAACCAGATAATCATTCAATAACTGCACTGGACAACTTGTTGTTTGTCGATAAAGTTCTAAACTAAAAGGCCGCTTGTTGTAATTATGTTTAAAATTTTCAAAAGTTAATTTCATGCCGGCGATCTGATTATTCGTGTCATATATACGCGAGAGTTGATGCATTTGAAGGGGTAGGTTATTTGATGTTGTCATTGTTATTTCTCCAATCCGCAGTAAAGCAAAAAATGCTAAAGAGCACATCGCTTTAAATTGACATATCTGGAACTGAGAGCCAGTAATGTGAGGCGAAGCCTCTATAATGCGGTTTAGAATTGGAAGTATTATAGGCAACCGACTGTCTAAGCGGAAGCCTTTTTTACCATACCCCTTAAGTATTTGAATTATGTAAAACACTCTCGTCGGATCAGGTAAATCTGACAATCGATGAGAATAACCAATCGCAGACACATATGTGTTTACTGTTGATGGCGCATACTTGAGATCAAACAAGTAAGCGATAAATAATGCGACTACTGAAGGTGATATAGGCAAAGCTACTAAGCCGTTATTAAATATTTTTATATGGAATTGCGTGAACAGTGTCCATGCCCGTTTATATGTTGGTACAGAAGACGGTTGGAGACTGGATTGAGCCAAATTATAAACTATATTTGCCAATTTTCCGGCAGCAGGTGAGAGGGAATGGGCGTTGGAGAACGATGCGTGTGCGCCGGCGCCAATTGTAGAAATTTTTGGATCTGAAATCGAGACAAACTGTCAGCTAATACATTATGGCTACCAGCTATGTGTTTAGCTTTAAATAAAATATTGTTTTGCAGACAAACTAACACCATTGTGCGAACAAAGGTCATAAGTTCAGAATCTCTCGATGTCTGCTTGTTGATAACAGAAACCAGAGCTTCGTTATCCGTAAAAAAGAGGATACATTGGTCGCGCATTCTATGACCCCACACACATAAGCTGAGTACAATCGGATAAAATTCTAGCACGGCAATATTATATTTCAACCAATTTTCCGGCCATTTTCCATAGCACCATTCCTGTCCGAATAAGGCCCCAAAACCAATGGCACCAGATGCGTCCGTATATAAATTAAGTTTATGGTTGTAACTCCAGTGATCATCTAAGAATAACGATTTTCCGTTGAAAGAAGACACAAAAGTCTGCCAAATGCGAAGGTCGCTTTTAACATTGCGATTTAGCCGAATGAAAAAATGCGGGTGTGAAATTCCGCGCGTTAAATCGATTAACCGTCTTAAAAAGGCGCGACCTGGAGTAACAAACGAGCATGCAAAATTTAGCAAGCCAATTATAGACTGAAGTTCTTTTAGAGTAACCTTTTTACGCGTTAAAAAATTGGCAATGAATTGGACACACTTATCAATTTTTTCCTTGGGCAAGCGAGCTTCCCATTTAAGAGAGTCCAATTCAATGCCAGCGAACGTGAGCGTAGTCGATGGGCCAAAGGTTTTGTCAGGTGCGATGGGAATGCCCAGAAAATCGCAAAGAACAATAAATAGATCTAAATGGGCCTTACATATAAATTGAGTAGATGAGATAATAAGAAAATCATCATGGTTTATGTTTTTATGTGATTATGTGGTTATGTGGTTATGTGGTTATGTGGTTATGTGGTTATGCGGATACATCGTTATGTGGTTATATGGTTATGTTGTTATATGGTTACGTGGTTATATGGTTATATCGTTATATGGCTATGTGGTTATCTGGTTTAATGGTTATGTGGTTTAATGATTATATGATTATGTGGTTATATGGTTGAATGGTTATGTGGTTATGTGGTTATGGGCTTATATGTTTATGTGGTTATATGGTTTAATGGTTATATGGCTATGTGGTTATATGGTTGTATGGTTATGTGGTTATGGGTTATATGGCTATGTGGTAATATGGTTGTATGGTTATGTGGTTATGGGTTATATGGTTATATTGTTATGTAGTTATATGTTTATATGGTTATGTGGTTATGTGATTATATCGTTACATATTATGTCGTTATGTGGTTATATGGTTATATGGTTATATGGTTACATGGTTATATGGTTATATGATTATATGGTTATATGGTTATATGGTTATATGGTTATATGGTTATATGGTTATATGGTTATGTGGTTATATGGTTATATTAATATATGGTTATATGGTTATATGGTTATATGGTTATATAGTTATATGGTTTAATGGTTTAATGGTTTAATGGTTATGTGGTTATATGGTTTAATGGTTATGTGGTTATTGGTGTATGTGGTTTTGTGGTTATGTGGTTATGTGGTTATGTGGTTATCTGGTTATGTGGTTATATGTTTATATGGTTATGTTGTTATTTGGTTCTGTGGTTATATCGTTATATATTATGTGGTTATATGGTTATATGGTTATATGGTTATATGGTTTAATGGTTTAATGGTTTAATGGTTTATGTTTTTATATGGTTATGTGGTTATAACACGTTCTAAAGCTAAGTGAAATATTCTATTTAGACAAAATCCTGCAAAATTTTACTATTATCTCAAATATTGACAACAAATCCAGAAAATCGATTTTTATAATGCTATTTAGACAATATTAATCAGTTTCTTGCAACGAAAAAATAGGTGTTGCTATATTCTACAAAAAAACGGTTGTTTCGTAAGTGCTTATCTTGGCTCTGCAATTTCAGAGCCAAGATTGGAGTTTGGCACTGCAATTGCAGAGCCAAGATTGGAGTTTGGCGCTGCAATTGCAGAGCCAAGATTGGAGTTTGGCACTGCAATTGCAGAGCCAAGATTGGAGTTTGGCGCTGCAATTGCAGAGCCAAGATTGGAGTTTGTCACTGCAATTGCAGAGCCAAGATTGGAGTTTGGCGCTGCAATTGCAGAGCCAAGATTCGAGTTTGGCGCTCCAATT
The DNA here is from genome assembly GCA_016169945.1 of Trachythela sp. YZ-2020. Taxonomy (NCBI): domain Eukaryota; kingdom Metazoa; phylum Cnidaria; class Anthozoa; order Malacalcyonacea; family Clavulariidae; genus Trachythela; species Trachythela sp. YZ-2020. The sequence goes on along the minus strand of JADLSH010000354.1, from coordinate 48,161 downwards.
GCAGAGCCAAGATTGGAGTTTGGCGCTGGAATTGCAGAGCCAAGATTGGAGTTTGGCGCTGCAATTGCAGAGCCAAGATTGGAGTTTGGCGCTGCAATTACAGAGCCAAGATTAGAGTTTGGCGCTGCAATTGCAGAACCAAGATTGGAGTTTGGCGCTGCAATTGCAGAGCCAATATTAGAGTTTGGCGCTGCAATTGCAGAGCCAAAATTGGAGTTTGGCGCTGCAATTGCAGAGCCAAATTGGAATTTGGCGCTGCAATTGCAGAGCCAAGATTGCAGTTTGGCGCTGCAATTGCAGAGCCAAGATTAGAGTTTGGCGCTGCAATTGCAGAGCCAAGATTGGAGTTTGGCTCTGCAATTGCAGCGCCAACTTCAACATTTTGATACAAAATATATAAAACAGTATTGCCTCGTCAACCTGACAGCATTCATTCAATTTTTTGGATTAACACTACAATTAGTACAGTTTTCTACCACTAAAATTGTTTTCTACATACAATTTATAGAGTTTGTGCGGAAAGTTCCACAGTGCAGAACTGCCTTGCATGACTACACTTTTAATTTGTTTACTCAGTTTACTGTGACATGAAACCCCTAATTTGGCGTTTTGTCGCTGGGCAAAGCTTCGAATCCTGTAGTTCAAACGCAGTAAAATATATTCAGTCTTTCCAAAATTCGTCAGTCCATTGCTACTTGCCGGCCCTTTGTACCCACGGCTACCATTTCTTATTCTACGACCGTCTCCAATATTCTACAAGGACCTTATCCTGACGCTTTTCAAGCACTTTACACAGCCACAAATCCCCCACCAACAACACACTCCCAAATGTCATCAACATGGGCTACTTCTGAAGGCCTGACATATGGTCCTGTATACCTGAACAAAATAACAAAATAGTGATCTTTTAATTTATATTATGAAACCAGCTAAAAGAGGGAGGAGGAGGGAAGTTTCTGCGCTATGATGTACGTCCCACAGCACGCTAATTAATTAAGTCTTGCAGAAGAATCTCACTGCTTTAATCTCAAGTTCTGAACTGCTAGGACAGATCTATTTTAATCACGATAAGCAAATCAAAGTACAGCCGAACAGGCGGTCTTTATTTGTTTTCATACTTCAATCAAAATATTCTTTACAGTTTCGTTCAACTGATTCTTTGTATTCCTAAATCACAATTGCTCGTATAACGTAATTAAAAAAAAACATAGAAATATCCATTCATTCTGATTCTTTAATTCCTATTTCCTGGGCAGACCAGGTGACAAATATTTCACTGCACGTGAAGTATGAGGCGCCAGGTGTAAAAAAATTATTAATGAAATTTTCATGGTCATTCTTTCATGGTTTGTGAAGAATCTCATGGTATACAAGATTATTTACAAATAAGCATTCTAATGTGAATTGATTGTTTGTAAATAATCATTTTCACAAAATTGCTTATTTATAAATAAGCATTTTCACACAATGTTTATTTATAAATAAACATTTCCACAGAATTGCTTATTTATAAATAAGCATTTTCACACAATTGCTTATTTATAAATAAACATTTTCACAAAATTGCTTATTTACAAAGAAGCATTTTCACACAATTGCTTATTTATAAATAATCATTTTCACAAAATTGCTTATTTACAAATAAGCATTTTCACAAAATTGCTTATTTGTATATGATCAATCTATGAAAAAACATTGTTCCTTTTATACATATCTATTCTCATTCACTCGAGGTAAAAATGATTATATACAAATAATCCTTTTATGCTGTAAATAATCCTTTTATGCGGTAAATAATCCTTATTTGCAAATAAACATTTTCTGAATTTGATTATATGCGCAGCTGGTATGCGCAGTATCGTACCGTAGAGCCTTCGCGCATTTTGTTCAGCGACAGCAATCTTCGCGCTTTTATGCAAATATTTTCATCCACGAGGGAAGTTTGGAATTATTTCGTTGATAAATTTGCATTGTAGCCGTTCTTTTCCCCAAAAAATGAACAGTTTTAACGCAGACGAGTTAGGAAGGGTTGTGGCGAATGCTGTGTCGAGTTTCTTGCGTCCATCAGGCCCGCAACGAAGTGAGAGAACGCCATTGTCATCCGTTTCAACAACCACAACCGGCACAACGGCAGCACGAAGCACACCTCGAAGCACCACGTCCCATGGCAGTACTCAGGTAATGTTAATATTTAATTTCACAGGCGAATAGCACATTAAAAAGTGCTGTTGTTCATTTGCCGTCTTTGCTGCACTGAAAGGGTCGATTGTGAAGTATCACTATGCCATTTTTATAACCTCCTCCCCTGAAAATTCCAGCCAAAAATGCTGAATGCAGATTTTCTAGTGTTGTCCAACTTCACTTTATATATATAGTGGTAATGTAAATATGTTCATTTATGTACAACTGTGGTACAGGTCATAGGTGTACCGGCGCAAACATTTTGGGGGGCAGTACATTGTCTGCCCGACTTATTTTTGGCCTCTCCTCATCCAACCCCCCCTCCCCAACATTTTTACCCCTTGGAAATGGTTTATTTTCTCCAATTCTATCCATATATCAGTGCTTTTTAATTTTTGTTATAAAATTTGCCCAACTTTTGTTAATAATTTGCCCAACTTCAAATTTACATTGGGGGGGGGGGGGTGGCAGCTGCACCCCCTGGTACACCTATGGTACTGGTGGTCATTTCTTATAGCTACATTGAGAAAAGCACATTGAGAAAGTGGCCCTTCTAGTCTTTTCCTATTCTATGGTTCGATGCTGAATTAATATAAACAGTATAATAATGTTTACTACGACATTCAATATTTAAACCATTATTTCTCTGGACCCTTTCCATATATTATTGACTTTGCACACGATTCCATACGCCAAGAGTTGAGTAAGCAAGTGCTTGTAGTTGATAGTATTTTTAAGCAACGGAAATTTGTAATTATTTTATTTTTCATTCTGATGTTATAGTAAAGGGCAGATTTCATTAAAAACCATTAAAGTATTTTTAAGCAACGGAAATTTGTAATTATTTTATTTTTCATTCTGATGTTATAGTTAAGGGCAGATTTCATTAAAAACCATTAAAGTATTTTTAAGCAACGGAAATTTGTAATTATTTTATTTTTCATTCTGATGTTATAGTTAAGGGCAGATTTCATTAAAAACCATTAAAATGTTGATTGAAATTGTGTTTATGTGCAGTTGTGCACCACTGTACCTGGCACTCTCTTGCAATGCAATTTGCAAGAAAATATCATCAGTATCATCATCATCACTCAGCTGTTCGTCTTCCAAAAGAGATAAGTAGGATCTAAAATCAAACGACATACTGTAGTATCATGGGGTTTGCCTTTTTACTCTGGTTCCATATTATATTTACTGAAATTAAATACCTAACTAACATGCATTGTCAGTTTCTTGTCAATCTGATATGGAACTGGCTGCAAGAGCTAATACTATATAGTTGTTACAACTTACCTGTATTGAGGGGTAGAAATACTTTCTATGATTTCAATATCATTCTCATTTTGTGGACATGGAACATATATTTCTGTACTACCACCAGCAGCCAACCTTTCATCTTCATTCTACAGTCATAGAGAAATATTATAGTACAGGTATTACAAGAAATATAACACAGGGGCTTCGGTGGCGCAGTTGTCATAGCAAGCGCCTTTCACCTATGAGTCTTGAGTCCGATTCTCGCGGAGGACATCACTCATCACATTCATGTGAACAGAGTAAGTCAACGCTCTGCCGAAAGTCTTGGGTTTTTTCCGGGCACTCCGGTTTCCTCCCACAGGGGAAGTTGACTGGGTGCGTTAGGATATACAGATTAGGAAAGTAATATCACAATTGTTGTAAAAATAGATAATGTAGGCTAAGTACAGAATATAGGTGAGCGAATACTAACTTGATGTACAGTAATCGGTCACTGAAAAGCCCCAACGGGGAGTGAGCTGAATAATGTATCACTGTATGTATGTATGTATGTATATATGTGTGTGTGTGTGTGTGTGTGTACATGCAGTTTCAACATGGTATTGTTTGAGATGTAATGCACGCCGCTTGACTATTCCACGCTGTCTCAAGCCAGACTATTTTACTCGTTAAGGTGAAAGTCTTGTTCGTAAATGGTTAATAATCATAGCACACAATAATGCATTACCTGCACATTTGCCTCACCAAACTCTTCCTCCTGTTCAATTTCCTCTTCAATCAATTCCGTTTTGGCTAGAATGTACAAGCACCCCTGCCCAGCAAGAGATGCAACTTCCTGCCCACTCCATACAAATGAGGAAGATACACTTGGTATCTTAAGTCGCCTTGTTCCTTTAACCACCATTAAATAGTCAAAGTCTAACAGTTAGTTCATCTTCACCCAAAAGAAACAACTTTCCAAAAATGGAACTAATTTCGACCTTGACCTGTAAAATTGTATACACAAAAATGAAAGTTAGCAAAACATATGTTACTGCAAATATACAACATGTATTATCAAACCCATTCAATATACAGCATGGTTGTAGTATATAAATTATGCTTATATATGACACTTTCACCTTATCATAATATGTGTAAGGTGATGGAAAATATAACAGATCGAAAGAAAGTATATAACAGAAAGAAATATTTAAATATTAAAAGGATAAGTTTTTTAAAAACACCCTTAACCCAGACTTAGCCTCTGTATAGCCCTCATACAAGGGAACAAGTTGGGTTTATAAGTCGGCTAACCTTAACCCAGACACAATTTTTGTGAGAATTGAATTACGCCTGGAAATATTTGATGGTAAGGGACAAAGACAAGGTTGGGAAGACTCATGCCGAGGTCAGCTACCTCGTCACAAACAAAGTGACCTATCTACTTATCATCATGGAAAATCTTGACATACAAATCTACAACAGTTGACTAAACAATTAACCTGTTCTTCAACAAGACAGTTTTTATAAACGTCAATTTGTAGAAATTTCAGTTTAAACCACATCATCGTACACCAATTTGTAATGGAACAAGGCATGAGGTAAATAAGGTTAATATTTTGGCAATTTTCAATTAGCTATATTTGCAATGTAGAAGAAACACAATTATGTTATAAATTACTGTCTCCCTCCAACCCACTGATTGTGCAAACCTAATATGTATAATTATGCTTGTCCTATTACCTGTGAGATTTAAATGTGAATTTTTTCTTGTTGTGCGACTGCTTACATGTACTATGTACTTGGTATTTATATTTACCAAGAAGAGAATCAGGCTCCATAATTGAATAAAATAATGATTTACAATACTTTACAAACATAAAACACGACAACCTTGAATAATCAACAAATTATTTCATTTGTTAAAGAATATGATGTAAAATCACCAAAACTATAAAAAATGCTGTCCTCCAAAAATAGTTGTTGATGACTTTCCCATCTTTTTGGAAATTCCTATCCCAAACATCCCTCTACCCCATTGTAATTCTTGGCACATTATGGGGGAGGGATATATTACTATTATTAATATATTACTGAAATTACATTATGTGTCTATTATATAAATAATACACAAATTTGTAACTGGGCAGCAGCAAGACAAGTTAAGTTAGTTGTTACAGATTAAATCCTCACCTGATGAGGTGACCATGTTGACACTATTCGAATTTTGCCTACAAGGCCTTTAATTGCCAATGCCCCACGTGTTTCACCTCGTGGAATTGGGAATGTGGTTGTATGTGCACCAACATGGTCCTTTTCAGGAATACACACAACATCTTTGCTCCACGTTTTGGTCCTACCTACTGCTCCAGAAGTACGCCTTCTTGATGAAGTGGTGTATGTAGTAGGGGACTGGTAGCGAGAAGGCAATGCAACTGGTAGTGCTAATGTTGTCTGTGTCTGGGATCTTGCACGAGTTGTACCAGCAATCTATGTGGAATTGAATATGTACTGTAATGGCAAATTCTTCTAATATATACAATACCACAAGAATAAGAACTAGGGCACAAAGGAGTATCAGAGTATGCACCTTCTTTTATAACAGAAAGTGCCCTCTTTTACAACAGAAAATGCCCTTTCTTTAATCAAAACAATTAAATGTGATTAACAGATTGTTTCGAAAAGTGGCACCCCCCCCCCCCTTCTTCACCATGCTTCATATAAAGTTGAACACTAGAAAATCTGCATTAAGCATTTTTGGCTGGAATTTTCAGGGGAGGAGGTTATAAAAATGGCATAGTGATACATTCACAATCGACCCTTTCAGTGCAGCAAAGACGACAAATGAACAACAGCACTTTTTAATGTGCTATTCGCCTGTGAAATTAAATATTAACATTACCTGAGTACTGCCATGGGACGTGGTGCTTCGAGGTGTGCTTCGTGCTGCCGTTGTGCCGGTTGCGGTAGCTGTTGAAACGGATGACAATGGCGTTGTCTCACTTCGTTGCGGGCCTGATGGACGCAAGAAACTCGACACAGCATTCGCCACAACCCTTCCAAACTCGTCTGCGTTAAAACTGTTCATTTTTTGGGGAAAAGAACGGCTACAATGCAAATTTATCAACGAAATAATTCCAAACTTCCCTCGTAGATGAAAATATTTGCGTAAAAGCGCGAAGATTGCTGTCGCTGAACAACATGCGCGAAGGCTCTACGGTACGATACTGCGCATACCAGCTGCGCATATAATCAAATTCAGAAAATGTTTATTTGCAAATAAGGATTATTTACCGCATAAAAGGATTATTTACCGCATAAAAGGATTATTTGTATATAATCATTTTTACCTCGAGTGAATGAGAATAGATATGTATAAAAGGAACAATGTTTTTTCATAGATTGATCATATACAAATAAGCAATTTTGTGAAAATGCTTATTTGTAAATAAGCAATTTTGCGAAAATGATTATTTATAAATAAGCAATTGTGTGAAAATGCTTCTTTGTAAATAAGCAATTCTGTGGAAATGTTTATTTATAAATAAACATTGTGTGAAAATGCTTATTTATAAATAAGCAATTTTGTGAAAATGATTATTTACAAACAATCAATTCACATTAGAATGCTTATTTGTAAATAATCTTGTATACCATGAGATTCTTCACAAACCATGAAAGAACGACCATGAAAATTTCATAAATAATTTTTTTACACCTGGCGCCTCATAGTGAAGTGCTAATCTTTATAACTTTATAAACAAATATATATTTCAATAAATTTACTATTTGGTTATACAGCCAAGTGTATAAAAATGGTAAACCATCTTGAATACAAGCTGACATAATATGAATCCTAATCAAAATATCACAACGCATTCTTGTCTTGTTTTAACTCAGGATATCTTGGGTTTCAAGATGTTAATCTTCGCCTTAGGCTTTACAGGATTACGTTTCGTATTATTATTCGTGTGTTACTGTGTTTTCACCTACAGTATAGTTCGGTCGGCGACGTGTGTCCACGAATGGGCATGCATGACAGTGTAATTTATTAAGCAATAATAACACTTATATGGCTTAAAGCCACAAGGTATATAGTCTCACAAAAATATTTTACTAGTCAGGCAATTATTTGCAAGGAAACTGGAAGGAATATTTGACTGCAGTAAGGCAGTAATGCAGCATAAATATAATTATGGCATATCATATCATATATTAACTATGAGCATATCAACGCCACCGATTCCCGTACAGCTTCACTGCAAATATTCACGTCGATCACGGTTAGTAAAGCTACTAACTGTACTTCGATTTATTAAATAAAAAATATCGTTCAAGTTCACAGATGAAATGAGCCGCATTATCAACTATAAAGCATTAAAGGTGCTTTAAAGCCCCGGTCAAACTGATGAGAGTTGCAACTCTCGGTTAACCTCCCATGTTTCGCGCACGAATATACCTAACCCTGATCCTAACCCTAACCAGTATTCGTGCGCGTAACATGGGTCGGTCGCGTTTGACCTACCTATGGTTTGGCCACCCGAGGTGACCACCAACTCTCAATCTCGTTGATCCTAACTTTGAGCTGTTTTAAATTTTGATGAGAGTTGATGTCATGATGAGTGTTTTGTTCGCTTGACTATGGTTCGACCAGTTTTCAGGCAACTATATTCAGACTAAGTTTCCTACTCGATACAAAAATTAGCTTAACAAAAACACGTCATATACAAGAAAAGCTAAAATGAAAATTTAAACACTTTGTTTACTAAAATTTTAGGGTAACTCTTGAGTCTTGTTCTCGTTTGACAAGGGATGCAAATTTTCGCTTGCCAACTCTAATACGAGCATCAGAATTGCTGCAACTTGCAACAAAACCAAACTGACCTCAGCGCGTCTGCGCGTGTTTCGATGTTTATAATTAAAAAGGATTGCGCATAAAATATGTTATGATATAGGTTTCAAAACATGAGACAACTTTCGTAAACATTTCAATGAACAAGTCACATACATTGAAATCAGTTTTTGTTGCATATTGCGGCAATTTTGCACCATATAGAAGTGCCTCGTTGCCATAAAAACCCTGTATAATTTTGTTCGTGTATGGTATAGACTAGGTTTAGTTACCTTCGCTATCATTTGCTATCATTTGCTATCATTTTCATCACTTGTATAATGTATATACTATGGGAGAACAACCAACATCGTCATCGCCATCGGACGTTGAAACATCTAACTGAGTTGCTTCGTCATCTTCATCTGTGAAATAGACGATTAGTCGACGCATCTAGTTCACCACAGCTGTCGGTATTGAAGTCAACTTCGCACAAATCACCAGTTCGTATTGAAGAAACAATTCATGCTCGACTAGATAAAGGACTCGTAATTTGCGAATATAATCGATGTCTGGTTCGATTAAATCACTCGTGTTAAGTCCATTCTGTAGATGAACTGAATGTAGCTGATGATCAGCCGGCATATACGCGTGTCTATTCAGTATTCACTAATGTCTATATATGCTTTTTGAACGGCTACGCCAGACAGGATGTCGTCTGCGTGAATGTATAGTTTCAAATTGCTATTGTCTGTGCATGACATGTCATGGTGTTACAGATGCATGCAAATTGGCCTTGAGCATTGGTGTCATCATCCACACTATCACAGCGCGTGTTAGAATTATTGTAAAAGTAAAACCGTTGTCTTATTTAAATACCACGTTAACAGGTCAGTTTTAGACCTGATAATTTTAGATTTATTTAAGCTCGCATATAATTGTTTTGATAGCTTTCAGCATTGCAATCCCGCCTTCAGCCTCATACGGCACGCTTACCAATCAAATTGTTATGCGATTATGTGTTGTAATTGCTTCCTATTTCCTGGTCGTTATATAAGCTCTGATCTATCCTCATTCACCTTATGACTGCTTTGAAGAAATCTTTCGTCATTGGCAGAAAATGTATATACGATAATACTGCATTACACTGTTATGATTGAACCTAGACTTTATACTTTATATAGAAACAATTCACATTTCCCCGTACAGTTTTTGGCACGAAAACTTCGTCATGAGAAATATTGTATCAATCACAGACAAAGTCAGAACTCAAACCCTAATCATGTCTAATGTCTATGCACGGTTAGTAGAACCTAACCGTCTTATATGACATGTATACGCCCAGATGCCGCAAGCATACTATATTTTGAGTATATATATATATATATAGTAAGACTGCACAAGGTCCACAAGCCAGATTGCCAGGACCATATAACATATTGCATAAACGTTACTATTCTGGATAATACACAAAAGACAAAGGCCCAAGGGCAAGGCCAAATGGCCAATGGTCAAATGGAGGCTTCAGTTTGAGCTATTGGAGTATTACGCAGTGTTTTGGATCTATTAATAATAAAAGTATTGGCAGGAATTGTATCTCACATGGACATTGTAGTTAAACAATTTCAGTGATTTCTTATCGTCTGCGAGACCAATTTGAATTATGCATGGGGGTTGTGAACTGATGTGAGGTCTTTATCGCGTAAAGTTCGCAAAAATTAACTTATAGTCTAATATAGACTTGTCATGTGCACTGACTGGCAAGTATCCAATTGCATGCCAATACTCAAATAATAGAATTTTTCGCAAAGCCAAAGCGTAACGAGGTTGGTTATTCATAGCACGCGATAGTTGGATGTTGTTCTAAAAATTTGCCAACTGATGATGTCTACTGCAACTTTCGTGTATTAATACGGCAAACAAGGAAACAGTGATAACTGTGTGACTGATCGCAATCGGCTCACAATTTGTGAAAATATGTGCCGGATAACTGGTAAAAGGCACTTTGATGAAACTCGAAATGTGCAGCGCAATTAGGCCCACACGCAATTTTTTCCATATATGGTATTGCTTAACCATGTTGTCGGTTCATTGGCAGTGCACCTGCTTGATGAGTCGTCGATTGTAGATGTATCACATATTCAAATTACATTCATAGCGTTAATAGTGGCAAAACTGCTAATTCTGAACGCCATGATCGTTCTTTGTACGTGGTGGTTCGTTGCTAAAGACGGACAGCGACAGCGTTTATATCGAAAAGAGCACTGTCGTATTAGATCAGATATAAAGAAGGAACTCTTAGCTGTGGCCAAAGTGAGCGTAAGTTCAAGCCAATTTGATACTCTAAACACAGGTAAATTATATCTAAAATAGATCCGAAATAAGGAAACATTATTGTTTTAATATGCCGTTATGTCACGAGTTAGATACTTAGATTTAGTCTTATTCGTAATTGTAATAGCATAGTAGTTGAATTCACGCAAAATTTGTCTTTCTTATAGATTGAATTTGAAGAAGCAAACAGACCGTGAAATCCAATGTTGAATTTTCAAAATGTTCCTAAATTGGCGAGTTCAAGACGGCTGTAGAGACAAAGTATTTACTCCGGGAAGGTAGGATACTATGATTAATCTTTAAAACAATTTAAGATCTAATGCGTTACAAGTATATTATATCATATAGCGTATACTGTCTATCCATTGATCATATTTGTGCATTATATGAACGGTAGGCCTATATAGATATGTTAAGTTCTACTGAGCATGGTTTATAAATACGAGTGCCCATTTGTTTTGTGAATTGTGACAAACGTGGACAAATTAATATTATCAAACCTTCTCCATCGTCTCTCGTTTACTATGTAAATTGTAGAAACAGTTTGTTCGTATTTAGGCTTTGGCAAGCATGTTATTTTATACTATATGCAATTATATCGGCAAACAGTCCTGTCATTAAGTCATTTGTCAAGAAACCACATGTCATGTGCTTCGATATTAATAAAGTTGTTTATATGCTCAATGACCCTTTTATGATAATATTAAGTCTCCATCGGAACCTGTCTTTATAGTGCGAACTAAAACAAATACTAAGGTATACCAAGTTTTCTCTTTTTAACAACTAATGTGGTCAATGACAAGTTTGCAAAACATCGTGTATATATAAATTTTATATATTTGATATAAATATTAACTGGGTTTAATAACCCTGACTAATAATGCATTGTCTATGTGTGACATATGACAGTAGGACTGACCTGATTATGGTGAGAGAGTCTAGTAAGTTATTTAACAGTTATGTACCTATAATTTCTTTCCACCCCCTCTGGAGTGTGGGCAAAACCAAGGGAACAATTTTCCCCAGGCAACAGGCGTTTGACAACAAGTTGCACCAGAGTGCTGGGCAGTATAGGAAATTCAACTATCTTAGCTAGAATAATGTTTTATTGTTAATGTTTTATAGCTGCTACTTAAAAAAGTAATATAAACAATGCTCATTAGTATAGCAAAGGTTTAAATTTCATGTGTACTGGTGAAATTGACACAGAATTTTAAAATATTCAAATGCCCTGGGGTCTGCCTGCCTTCCACCGGTGGTGAAATCAAATGACAGCTGCATATTTATTTTGTATTCCTATGTTCACGTGGCTTTGTCCTGCAATGCCCCATCTATAAGAACCTGTCTTGGTAACTAAAAAGCATACTGAGTTTTCTCTTTCATTGACATTTAAACACTGAACTAATGTTGTCCATGAAAAACAGTGTGTATTATATGTGATATAAATAATTGGTCTATTTTCTTAATTAATATATAAATGCTTACGCATTAACTGGAAATGAAGATTTTCCAGCACAAAATAACCTTGCCTAGTAAATGAATTGCCTAAGTAAATGAATTGCCTATGCCATATGACAGTAGGACTGACCTAAAAGAATTTACTAGACTCTCACCATAATCAGAGCTGTGCATCTAGATAATTTGTTTCTACCCCCTCTGGAGTGCGGGCAAAACCAAGGGAGCTTTTACAACAATTTTTGCACAGGCAACAGGTGTTTGACAACAAGTTGCTGCCAGATTGCTGGGCAATTTAGGAAACTCAATCCAGGGGAACCTCATCTTGTAGTGCAGTATTTACATAGCTGTGTGGAAAATTGACACAAAAATTAAAATATTCAAGTGTACTGGGGTCTGCGGTCTGCCTGTCTTCCTTGGAGATTGGTGCATTATCTTGTGCTTGTATGTCAGAAAACTGCACTTAATATTTTATTGGTTGCCTGGCTCTGTCACTTAGCTTTGACCCATGAGGCATAATGCATAATAATATTAATTCAACATAGCCACATAACCACATAGAACCACATAGCCACATAACCACATTGGCCAAACTCCAATCTTGGCTCTGCAATTGTAGCGCCAAACTCTAATCTTGGCTCTGCAATTGCAGTGCCAAACTCTAATATTGGCTCTGCAATTGCAGCGCCAAACTCTAATCTTGGCTCTGCAATTGGAGCGCCAAAATCTAATCTTGGCTCTGCAATTGCAGCGCCAAACCCCAATCTTGGCTCTGCAATTGCAGCGCCAAACTCCAATCTTGGCTCTGCAATTGCAGCGCCAAACTCTAATATTGGCTCTGCAATTGCAGCGCCAAACTCTAATCTTGGCTCTGCAATTGCAGCGCCAAACTCTAATCTTGGCTCTGCAATTGCAGCGCCAAACTCTAATCTTGGCTCTGCAATTGCAGCGCCAAACTCTACTCTTGGCTCTGCAATTGCAGCGCCAAACTCTAATCTTGGCTCTGCAATTGCAGCGCCAAACTATAATCTTGGCTCTGCAATTGCAGTGCCAAACTCCAATATTGGCTCTGCAATTGCAGCGCCAAACTCCAATCTTGGCTCTGCAATTGCAGTGCCAAACTCCAATCTTGGCTCTGCAATTGCAGCGCCAAACTCTAATCTTGGCTCTGCAATTGCAGCGCCAAACTCAAATAATTCATAATTTGAAAAAAAGAGTAATATATCTGGATTTTAGCAACGTTTTTTCTTGTATTACTAGATTCTAGGTTTTTTGTTGAATTTCTCTTCTCCATTTTGGCTAAATATGCGTGAATTGACAAAAACCTGCATTGGCATTGTCGTTGAGAGAAAGTTCATGCAATATTTTCGAAATTTCTTATTATCTGACAAGGTTTTCATTCTACATGTTATCATCATTTGTTGCTGATATTAACAAAATTTTAGAGATATTTTCTTTATTTTAGTTTATAGATAAATTGTTTGCTAAAATCGTACTATATCCTAATTATTAGCAACATTGCAGTAAAATTTCGTGCTGAAAGTGCAGTTTTGTTTGATATTTGACCGGAAATTCAGTAAATAGAATATTTCACTTAGCTCTGGAACGTGTTGTATGTGGTTATGTGGCTATGTGGCTATGTGCGTACATCGTTATGTGGTTATATGGTTATGTGGTTATATGGTTACGTGGTTATATGGTTATGTCGTTATATGGCTATGTGGTTTAATGGTTTTGTGGTTATGTGGTTTAATGGTTATATGGTTATGTGGTTATGGGTTATATGGTTATGTAGTTATATGGTTATATGGTTATGTGGTTATATGGTTACGTGGTTATATGGTTATGTCGTTATATGGCTATGTGGTTATCTGGTTTAATGGTTATGTGGTTTAATGGTTATATGGTTATATGGTTATATGGTTATGTGGTTATATGGTTTAATGGTTTTGTGGTTATGTGGTTTAATGGTTATATGGTTATGTGGTTATGGGTTATATGGTTATGTAGTTATATGGTTATATGGTTATGTGGTTATATGGTTTAATGGTTATATGATTATATGGTTATATGGTTATATGGTTATATGGTTATATGGTTATATGGTTATATGGTTATATGGTTATATGGTTATATGGTTATTTGATTATATGGTTATATGGTTATATGGTTATATGGTTAGATAGTTATATGGTTTAATGGTTTAATGGTTATGTGGTTATATGATTATATGGTTATGTGGTTATATGGTTTATTGGTTATATGGTTATGTGGTTATATGGTTATGTGGTTATGTGGTTATATCGTTACATATTAAGTGGTTATGTGGTTACATGGTTATATGGTTATATGGTTATATGGTTATATGGTTATATGGTTAAATGGTTATATGATTATATGGTTATATGGTTATATGGTGTTATGGTTATGTGGTTATCTGGTTATCTTAATATATGGTTATATGGTCATATGGTTATATGGTTATATAGTTATTTGGTTTAATGGTTATGTGGTTATATGGTTTAATGGTTATGGGGTTATTTGGTTATTGGTGTATCTGGTTTTGTGGTTATGTGGTTATGTGGTTATGTGGTTATGTGGTTATGTGGTTATGTGGTTATGTGGTTATGTGGTTATGTGGTTATGTGGTTATCTGGTTATGTGGTTATATGGTTATATGGTTATATTGTTATTTGGTTATGTGGTTATATCGTTATATATTATGTGGTTATATGGTTATATGGTTTAATGGTTTATGTTTTTATATGGTTATATGGTTATGTGGCTATGTGGTTATGTGGGTACATCGTTATGTGGTTATATTGTTATGTGGTTATATGGTTACGTGGTTATATGGTTATGTCGTTATATGGCTATGTGGTTATCTTGTTTAATGTTTATGTGGTTATGTGGTTATTGGTGTATGTGGTTTTGTGGTTATGTGGTTATGTGGTTATGTGGTTATCTGGTTATGTGGTTATATGGTTATATGGTTATATGGTTATATTGTTTAATGGTTTAATGGTTTAATGGTTTATGTTTTTATATGGTTATGTGGTTATGTGGCTATGTGGTTATGTGGGTACATCGTTATGTGGTTATATTGTTATGTGGTTATATGGTTACGTGGTTATATGGTTACGTGGTTATATGGTTATGTCGTTATATGGCTATGTGGTTCTCTGGTTTAATGGTTATGTGGTTTAATGATTATGTGGTTATCTGGTTATATGGTTGTATGGTTATGTGGTTATGTGTTTATGGGCTTATATGGTTATGTGGTTATATGGTTTAATGGTTTTGTGCTTATGTGGTTTAATGGTTATATGGTTATGTGGTTATGGGTTATATGGTTATGTAGTTATATGGTTATATGGTTATGTGGTTATATGGTTATATGGTTATATGGTTATATGGTTATTTGATTATATGGTTATATGGTTATATGGTTATATGGTTATATGGTTATATGGTTATATGGTTATATGGTTATATAGTTATATGGTTTAATGGTTTAATGGTTATGTGGTTATATGGTTATATGGCTATGTGGTTACATGGTTTATTGGTTATGTGGTTATGTGGGTATATGGTTATGTGGTTATGTGGTTATATCGTTAAATATTAAGTGGTTATGTGGTTACATGGTTATATGGTTATATGGTTATATGGTTATACGGTTATATGGTTATATGGTTATATGGTGTTATGGTTATGTGGTTATCTGGTTATATTAATATATGGTTATATGGTTATATGGTTATATGGTTATATAGTTATATGGTTTAATGGTTTAATGGTTATATGGTTATATGGTTTAATGGTTATGTGGTTATTTGGTTATTGGTGTATCTGGTTTTGTGGTTATGTGGTTATGTGGTTATGTGGTTATGTGGTTATGTGGTTATCTGGTAAAGTGGTTATATGGTTATATGGTTATGTTGTTATTTGGTTATGTGGTTATATCGTTATATTTTATGTGGTTATATGGTTATATGGTTATATGGTTTAATAGTTTAATGGTTTATGTTTTTATATGGTTATGTGGTTATGTGGCTATATGGTTATATGGGTACATCGTTATGTGGTTATATTGTTATGTGGTTATATGGTTATATGGTTACGTGGTTATATGGTTAAGTCGTTATATGGCTATGTGGTTATCTTGTTTAATGGTTATGTGGTTATGTGGTTATTGGTGTATGTGGTTTTGTGGTTATGTGGTTATGTGGTTACGTGGTTATATGGTTATGTGGTTATTTGGTTATCTGGTTATGTGGTTATATGGTTATATGATTATGTTGTTATTTGGTTACGTGGTTATATCGTTAGATATTATGTGGTTATATGGTTATATGGTTATATGGTTATATTTTTTAATGGTTTAATGTTTTAGGTTTATGTTTTTATATTGTTATGTGGTTATGTGGTTATGTGGTTATGTGGGTACATCGTTATGTGGTTATATTGTTATGTGGTTATATGGTTACGTGGTTATATATGGATATGTGGTTATCTTGTTTAATGGTTTTGTGGTTATGTGGTTATTGCTGTATGTGGTTTTGTGGTTATGTGGTTATGTGGTTATCTGGTTATGTGGTTTTATGGTTATATGGTTATGTGGTTATATGGTTATGTGGTTATGTGGTTATATCGTTACATATTAAGTGGTTATGTGGTTACATGGTTATATGGTTATATAGTTATATGGTTAAATGGTTATATGATTATATGGTTATATTGTTATATGGTGTTATGGTTATGTGGTTATCTGGTTATATTAATATATGGTTATATGGTCATATGGTTATATGGTTATATAGTTATTTGGTTTAATGGTTTAATGGTTATGTGGTTATATGGTTTAATGGTTATGTGGTTATTTGGTTATTGGTGTATCTGGTTTTGTGGTTATGTGGTTATGTGGTTATGTGGTTATGTGGTTATGTGGTTATCTGGTTATGTGGTTATATGGTTATATGGTTATGTTGTTATTTGGTTATGTGGTTATATCGTTATATATTATGTGGTTATATGGTTATATATTTTAATGGTTTAATGGTTTATGTTTTTATATGGTTATGTGGTTATGTGGCTATGTGGTTATATGGTTATATGGTTATATAGTTATATGGTTTAATGGTTTAATGGTTATGTGGTTATATGGTTATATGGCTATGTGGTTACATGGTTTATTGGTTATATGGTTATGTGGGTATATGGTTATGTGGTTATGTGGTTATATCGTTACATATTAAGTGGTTATGTGGTTACATGGTTATATGGTTATATGGTTATATGGTTATATGGTTATATGGTGTTATGGTTATGTGGTTATCTGGTTATATTAATATATGGTTATATGGTTATATGGTTATATAATTATATGGTTTAATGGTTTAATGGTTATATGGTTATATGGTTTAATGGTTATGTGGTTATTTGGTTATTGGTGTATCTGGATTTGTGGTTATGTGGTTATGTGGTTATGTTGTTATGTGGTAATGTGGTTATGTGGTTATGTTGTTATGTGGTTATCTGGTTATGTGGTTATATGGTTATATGGTTATGTTGTTATTTGGTTATGTGGTTATATCGTTATATTTTATGTGGTTATATGGTTATATGGTTATATGGTTTAATGGTTTAATTGTTTATGTTTTTATATGGTTATGTGTTTATGTGGCTATGTGGTTATGTGGGTACATCGTTATGTGGTTATATTGTTATGTGGTTATATGGTTATATGGTTACGTGGTTATATGGTTATGTCGTTATATGGCTATGTGGTTATCTTGTTTAATGGTTATGTGGTTATGTGGTTATTGGTGTATGTGGTTATGTGGTTATTGGTGTATGTGGTTTTGTGGTTATGTGGTTATGTGGTTATGTGGTTATCTGGTTAAGTGGTTATATGGTTATATGGTTATGTTGTTATTTGGTTACGTGGTTATATCGTTAGATATTATGTGGTTATATGGTTATATGGTTATATGGTTATATTTTTTAATGGTTTAATGGTTTAATGGTTATGTGGTTATGTGGCTATGTGGTTATGTGGGTACATCGTTATGTGGTTATATTGTTATATGGTTATATGGTTATGTGGTTATATGGTTATGTCGTTATATGGCTATGTGGTTATCTTGTTTAATGGTTATGTGGTTATGTGGTTATTGCTGTATGTGGTTTTGTGGTTATGTGGTTATGTGGTTATCTGGTTATGTGGTTTTATGGTTATATGGTTATGTGGTTATATGGTTATGTGGTTATGTGGTTATATGGTTATATGGTTATATGGTTATATGGTTATATGGTTATATGGTTATATGGTTATATGGTTATATGGTTATATGGTTAAATGGTTATATGATTATATGGTTATATGGTTATATGGTGTTATGGTTATGTGGTTATCTGGTTATATTAATATATGGTTATATGGTCATATGGTTATATGGTTATATAGTTATTTGGTTTAATGGTTTAATGGTTATGTGGGTATATGGTTTAATGGTTATGTGGTTATTTGGTTATTGGTGTATCTGGTTTTGTGGTTATGTGGTTATGTGGTTATGTGGTTATGTGGTTATGTGGTTATGTGGTTATCTGGTTATGTGGTTATATGGTTATATGGTTATGTTGTTATTTGGTTATGTGGTTATATCGTTATATATTATGTGGTTATATGGTTATATGGTTTAATGGTTTAATGGTTTATGTTTTTATATGGTTATGTGGTTATGTGGCTATGTGGTTATGTGGTTACATCGTTATGTGGTTATATTGTTATGTGGTTATATGGTTACGTGGTTATATGGTTATGTCGTTATATGGCTATGTGGTTATCTTGTTTAATGGTTATGTGGTTATGTGGTTATTGGTGTATGTGGTTTTGTGGTTATGTGGTTATGTGGTTATGTGGTTATGTGGTTATCTGGTTATATGGTTATATGGTTATATGGTTATGTTGTTATTTGGTTATGTGGTTATATCGTTAGATATTATGTGGTTATATGGTTATATGGTTATATTGTTTAATGGTTTAATGGTTTAATGGTTTATGTTTTTATATGGTTATGTGGTTATGTGGCTATGTGGTTATGTGGGTACATCGTTATGTGGTTATCTTGTTATGTGGTTATATGGTACGTGGTTATATGGTTACGTGGTTATATGGTTATGTCGTTATATGGCTATGTGGTTCTCTGGTTTAGTGGCTATGTGGTTTAATGATTATGTGGTTATGTGGTTATATGGTTGTATGGTTATGTGGTTATGTGGTTATGGGCTTATATGGTTATGTCGTTATATGGCTATGTGGTTATCTTGTTTAATGGTTATGTGGCTATGTGGTTATTGGTGTATGTGGTTATGTGGTTATGTGGTTATGTGGTTATGTGGTTATATGGTTATGTGGTTATGTGGTTATCTGGTTATGTGGTTATATGGTTATATGGTTATGTTGTTATGTGGTTATGTGGTTATATCGTTAGATATTATGTGGTTATATGGTTATATGGTTATATGGTTATATTGTTGAATGGTTTAATGGTTTAATGGTTTATGTTTTTATATGGTTATGTGGTTATGTGGCTATGTGGTTATGCGGGTACATCGTTATGTGGTTATATTGTTATGTGGTTATATGGTTACGTGGTTATATGGTTACGTGGTTATATGGTTATGTCGTTATATGGCTATGTGGTTCTCTGGTTTAATGGTTATGTGGTTTAATGATTGTGTGGTTATGTGGTTATATGGTTGTATGGTTATGTGGTTATGTGGTTATGGTTATATGGTTATGTGGTTATATGGTTTAATGGTTTTGTGGTTATGTGGTTTAATGGTTATATGGTTATGTGGTTATGGGTTATATGGTTATGTAGTTATATGGTTATATGGTTATGTGGTTATATGGTTATATGGTTATATGGTTATATGGTTATGTGGTTATTTGATTATATGGTTATATGGTTATATGGTTATATGGTTATATGGTTATATAGTTATATTGTTTAATGGTTT
This sequence comes from Trachythela sp. YZ-2020, assembly GCA_016169945.1. NCBI lineage: Eukaryota > Metazoa > Cnidaria > Anthozoa > Malacalcyonacea > Clavulariidae > Trachythela > Trachythela sp. YZ-2020. The sequence goes on along the minus strand of JADLSH010000354.1, from coordinate 28,093 downwards.
AATGGTTTAATGGTTATGTGGTTATATGGTTATATGGCTATGTGGTTACATGGTTTATTGGTTATATGGTTATGTGGTTATATGGTTATGTGGTTATGTGGTTATATCGTTACATATTAAGTGGTTATGTGGTTACGTGGTTATATGGTTATATGGTTATATGGTTATATGGTTATATGGTTATATGGTTAAATGGTTATATGATTATATGGTTTAATGGTTATGTGGTTATTTGGTTATTGGTGTATCTGGTTTTGTGGTTATGTGGTTATGTGGTTATGTGGTTATGTGGATATGTGGTTATGTGGTTATGTGGTTATGTGGTTATGTGGTTATGTGGTTATGTGGTTATCTGGTTATGTGGTTATATGGTTATATGGTTATGTTGTTATTTGGTTATGTGGTTATATCGTTATATTTTATGTGGTTATATGGTTATATGGTTATATGGTTGTATGGTTTAATGGTTTAATGGTTTATGTTTTTATATGGCTATGTCGTTATATGGCTATGTGGTTATCTTGTTTAATGGTTATGTGGTTATGTGGTTATTGGTGTATGTGGTTTTGTGGTTATGTGGTTATGTGGTTATGTGGTTATCTGGTTATGTGGTTATCTGGTTATGTGGTTATATGGTTATATGGTTATGTTGTTATTTGGTTACGTGGTTATATCGTTAGATATTATGTGGTTATATGGTTATATGGTTATATGGTTATATTTTTTAATGGTTTAATGGTTTAATGGTTTATGTTTTTATATGGTTATGTGGTTATGTGGCTATGTGGTTATGTGGGTACATCGTTATGCGATTATATTGTTATGTGGTTACATGGTTACGTGGTTATATGGTTATGTCGTTATATGGCTATGTGGTTATCTTGTTTAATGGTTATGTGGTTATGTGGTTATTGCTGTATGTGATTTTGTGGTTATGTGGTTATGTGGTTATCTGGTTATGTGGTTTTATGGTTATATGGTTATGTGGTTATGTGGTTATGTGGTTATATCGTTACATATTAAGTGGTTATATGGTTATATGGTTATATGGTTATATGGTTATATGGTTAAATGGTTATATGATTATATGATTATATGGTTATATGGTGTTATGGTTATGTGGTTATCTGGTTATATTAATATATGGTTATATGGTCATATGGTTATATGGTTATATAATTATTTGGTTTAATGGTTTAATGGTTATGTGGTTATATGGTTTAATGGTTATGTGGTTATTTGGTTATTGGTGTATATGGTTTTGTGGTTATGTGGTTATGTGGTTATATGGTTATGTGGTTATATGGTTATGGTTATGTGGTTATGTGGTTATCTGGTTATATGGTTATATGGTTATATGGTTATATGGTTATGTTGTTATTTGGTTATGTGGTTATATCGTTATATATTATGTGGTTATATGGTTATATGGTTTAATGGTTTAATGGTTTATGTTTTTATATGGTTATGTGGTTATGTGGCTATGTGGTTATGTGGTTATATCGTTATGTGGTTATATAGTTTAATGGTTATGTGGTTATATGGTTACGTGGTTATATGGTTATGTGGTTATATGGTTATGTGGTTATGTGGTTTAAAGGTTATGTGGTTATGTGGTTATGTGGTTATGTGGTTATGTGGTTATGTGGTTATGTGGTTATGTGGTTATGTGGTTATATGGTTATATGGTTATGTGGTTATATGGTTTAATGATTCAATTGCTCTTGGGAGAATACTACGACTAAAATCAAACACAAGTGATACGAATTTTTGTGTGGGAGAATGGGTCACGGGGTTGAAGTACTCCGGTTTAACATACTGTACTGTTGTAAAGCTGTGTACATCCCAAAAGACTCATTAAGGCCTTATGCTTTCCTCCTGTGGGGGATCTATAAGCCCCACTAGGAGAGACTGAATGCCCTATAGGGGTCATAATCCCCAATAGAGCCCTGCCAGAAGGGTAGCGACCCCCTCTAACATAAACCTGAACCACGAGGTCATAATCCCCTTGGCCAGTCCCTACGATTCGACTGATTATCTGTACATTAAGGTAACCTGAGTCTATGGGCCTGAAGGTGATCATTGGGAGCACTTCAACCCCGCATGACCATTTTATTTGTTACTACAAAGCATAAAATAAATTCAACAAAATACCAGTTCATATTTTACAAATAAGATTTTAATATGTCCTGAGGTACGATAGCAGTGCCCTCCAATGTTCGCATTGTTTCTAGGATATACCGTGACGTAGGTGCTTCCAGTGTTCTCTTTAGTACCAGTGCATATCCTCTGACTAGACGAGGTGGGTGGGTGGGTAAAAGTTTCGCAGCTTTGTAACCTGTAGTGTGCCTCGTTGGAACTTTAGAACAAAGTGATCTCTTGCGAGCATGCTTTATCTATTGTATTCATTTTCCTGGTTTATGATTGGTTACAATTATGTCAAATTAAGCAGGTAACATTCTGATTGGTTGTAGGAATTTTGTGTCATCTGCCGTGCACGTGCACAAATGATGAATACAAAGTAACCTTTGATATTTCAGACATGATATAAACCAGGTGACCTTTCATCACCATCAGCCGCATATTTTAGTTGTGATAACATGAAACTGTAATCAGACCCCTGAGTTATATAGCATTGAAATTGCCATTTGCCAATTACCGTGAGCATTGCTCCATTAACTTAAATTTATATTTTTGCATATAAATTGGCTTTAATGATTCAATTGCTCTTGGGAGAATACTACGACTAAAATCAAACACAGTGATACAAGTTTTTGTGTGGGAGAATGGGTCATGGGGGTGAAGTACTCCGGTTTAACATACTGTACTGTTGTAAAGCTGTGTACATCCCAAAAGACTCATTAAGGCCTTATGCTTTCCTCCTGTGGGGGATCTATAAGCCCCACTAGGAGAGACTGAATGCCCTATAGGGGTCATAATCCCCAATAGAGCCCTGCCAGAAGGGTAGCGACCCCCTCTAACATCAACCTGAACCACGAGGTCATAATCCCCTTGGCCAGTCCCTACGATTCGACTGATTATCTGTACATTAAGGTAACCTGAGTCTATGGGCCTGAAGGTGATCATTGGGAGCACTTCAACCCCACAAATACACAAAGTGTATTCCCCATAGACGAAAAAAGCCCACACATAAATATGCAAATTGGCATGTATACATATATATATATGCATATATATATATGCGCACACACATATATTCTTAGATATAATATTATTCTCTCTTTTGCAATAGAATTAAGTTTTGGCCAGCATGGCTGATACTCCTGATAACGTAGAAGTAGGTGTCTGGATATAACGTTCATAGCAGTCAGATGACCACCGTCCTAAGGTTTTAATAAGCCATGACGGTAATTTTGCTTCCGCTGCAGTCGTTGCTGCACCTATTCTATAGCTATGACCAGCATAATTCAAAGCCTCGAAGCCAGATTTAGTGAGCAGCTTCCTAGTTTCAGTGGTTAAATTTTGTTTTGTGAGAGGTTTACCTGATGCATGGATAAACAGAGGACCAGTTGTGGGTGGTTGTAGTGACAGATAGTTTTGTAAAGCTTGTACTGGACAAATATCAGAATTAGTGGCCCCAACTGTTATAGTATGACCCAGGCGAAATGGGTCAGTCTTGGACTCCTTAATATGGACAGTCATGGAATCTGGACCTTTTGTGCCAAGTCTAGGTGCAAAGAGGACGCTATCTCGGTAAGATGTATGTTCGGATTGAATTTACAGTTGCATGTTAACTCTCCAAGACGGAGAAACCCAAAAAGGCTAATGTCATGGCTGCCCAGATCATCAGGAATCAAAACTTGGTGTGTTGGGTATGCCAAGTAACATTCTAAAAAGCCGCAAATGGTGGATTGTGATTGGGAGGCGGACTCTAATTTTGTCGCCATGGGAGCGTTTAATTCCTCGTAACACAAGTTGCAGGCGTAACATTTTGTGCAAATTTAACTGGAAACCATGCCGAATGTGGTAGTGACGAACTGCTGCTAAATATGTTTTTATGGAAGGATATTTGATAGATTTTGCAAGAAATGCGACAAATTCTGTCAACAGCACTTCGTCAGCTGGTATACACTGGTCAATATTTTTCTCTTGTATAACTGGATGAATGTTATAAAGCGTTTTCTCCAGAACTATAAGTTTGTTGTGTTGCAGATGCTAGAGATAAATTTATATAATGTTGGATGTCCTCATTCAGAGAGTCATTACAGTTTCTGGAATTTGGCAGGGACTGGTATCTGCATCCGGAGCCAATTGTCGAAACCTCTGAAATTGAAAACGAGAAATTGCATCGGCTATGTCATTGTGTTTACCAGGAATATGCACAGCGTGGATGTATATATTGTGCCGCAAGGTTAGGAGTGTTAGATGACGCAGTAAGTCCATAACCCTGGGGATTCGGGAACGTTTAGTATTAATAATGGTCACCACAGCCTCATTATCGCAATGAAACCTAACCCGGTGGTCCCGAAGGAGGTCACCCCAGATATGACATGCTACAACTATTGCAAAGAACTCCTGCCAAGATATACTTATACCAGGCTGGCCTAGTCTTTGATTTGGTTTCCATGCTCCCTGAAACCACTTCTTCCCAAAAATACCCCCAAACCCCAATGTGCCAGAGGCATCAGTATGTAGCACTAAAGTATCAGAGTCATGCCACTCTGAAGACAGAAAGAAATTTGCCCCATTCCAGTTGGAAATAAACTTCTTCCACATTTCAAGATCTTGGAAGAAACCAGAATTTAGCTTAATGTGGTGATGTGGTTTCTTGATGTTTCTAGTTAGAGCAATCATGCGTTGTAAGAAGGGCCGCCCAGGGGGCACTACTTTACATGCAAAGTTTAGGGTGCCTATTAAAGACTGCAATTCTTTTAGAGTACAGGACCGTCTATGTTGAAATTGCTCAAAGATGGCATGCAGCCTCTCAATTTTGTCTCGAGGTAGACTGGCTTTCATGTTTACAGTGTCTAATAGGATGCCTAAAAACTCAAGTACTTGCGAGGGGCCTTGTGTTTTCCCTGGAGCTATTGGGATCTTAATGCTTTCAAAGGTAGATAACATTTTTGTTAAACTTTGTTGACAAACCCCGTCCAAAGGTGGTGTAACTGCTGGGGGCTCAATGAGAAGGAAATCATCAAGAATATGACATACAAATGAGATGTTACAGTTATGGAGTAGGATCCATTCAAGTGCATCTGAAAGTCGGTTAAAGATGGATGGGGCACTCCGTAACCCAAATGGTAGAACCTTATCATAATAATACTTCCCCTCCCAGCACATGCCTAACAGCTCATAGTCATCTGGATGGATTGGGACTAGCCTAAAAGCCGATTCAATGTCGGTTTTAGCCAGGAAGCAGCCTGAGCCAAAACGCTGAATACCCTTGATAGCATCATCTATTGTGATATACTGGAGACTAAAATCTTCTTTCGAAATGCTATGATTTATGCTGGTTGAGCCTGATTTCGGATAAGACAAATGAAAAATTGTGCGGAATTTGCTTGAATTCTTTTTAGGTACCAAGCCAATTGGTGAAACCTGAAAATTCTGAAAGGGGGGAGAGTCAAAAGGGCCAGCCATGCGGCCAAGAGAAACTTCAGTTGCTAAATTCGAGGAAACAGTTTCCGGATTGGCAAAAGCAGTAGGCAAATTTTTTGAAAACCTGGGGGTGCGTTGCCCCTGAAAACCTATGTGCACACCATGAGTAAAAACGTTACAAAGCTCTGAAACAAAATTTTTGTCTGGATGACCAGACAGAGCTTCTTCTAGGTTGTGAACAGAAACAGGGGTAGGTAATGGTATTACTTCAGTCACGTTTTGATCTTGAAGTTTTGTGACCTCGTTTTGAGATTTGCTCATTATCCTCAGCTTGTGTGGATTTGAAGGAGGGCAGAGATACCCTGGGTGTGGTTGATTGCACCTGTTACATAGGTGGCGGTATTGGCATGACTGCCGGGAACACAGACCCATTCGGTTGAATTCATGACAAGAGCCTCCTCGTTCGCCCCCTGAGGAAGCCCGGTTTTGGGGTCCATTGGCAAAAATTGGATATTGTCGTGCAAGCATATCCGGTGCTGTGGTAAATATCATCAGCCAAAGTTGTTGATCAAGAATGGACCAGTCGAGACTAGGGTTAAGTGCGGCTTTACATCGGAATTTGTGGTCGTATATACACCAACCCAGGCCCCGGTGAGTTTGGGCAGCATGGCGTATCAAACTCATATATTGATAAGTTCTTGGGCCCGACCGGGAAACTGATGGGTCATAACGCTCATATACGAGGTGTACGCGGTTGTCCACTGTTCAATATCGGTGATTCTAGCGGTTGGCTGAGATGCCTTTTGGCCTTAATCACCGTGTTCTCAAGCGTTAAGATTATGGGCTCATCGGATTGGTTGCCCATCGACATGTTTTTAGGTAGAAGTTTAGCTAAGTCAAAAACTCACCCGACTGGATTTGCTTGACGTATGTCGCAGGAACCTCGTGGAAGCCATTTCCGTAGGGAATTCGCTGTACTGTGGCGTTGGTCGACTGATTTGCAGTTAGTGTGGGAATATTGCCTTCGCGCACTTCGCGTTCGTCTAGGATGACTGGAATGCTGTTGGCCGCGTTGCTTCCACTAGCACAAGACGTCGAGTTTAACATTGCTTGGACGGCAGCCCGGGCTGCGTTGGACGCTATCTCGGCCGCAGCTTGTTCAATACAACGAGAGGCTATCGACTGAATTTGTGCCTGCTGCGCTTCTGAAAGAAGTTGTTGCGATTCCATAGGCAAGGTTAGTGATTCCGTAGGCGCTGGTTGCGAGTCTTCGTTTGTAGACACGCGTAAATTCACGTTAGTTGTGGCGTGGTGTTGTAAGCGAGCAACTAACGCATTTCGACGTCCATGTGTTGGTAGTCCTTTCTCGGCGCACTGTCTTCGAAGACTTGTAATGGTATTAACTACATTATGTCTGATGTTGGAAACGTTATTGCTTGACGCACTTCCTTCATTTGCATTTCGTATTCTTACGCGTCGAACTGGAGGCATAGCGATGAATTATTTATAAGCAATAGATGAATAAAAGTTTCGCAGCTTTGTAACCTGTAGTGTGCCTCGTTGGAACTTTAGAACAAAGTGATCTCTTGCGAGCATGCTTTATCTATTGTATTCATTTTCCTGGTTTATGATTGGTTACAATTATGTCAAATTAAGCAGGTAACATTCTGATTGGTTGTAGGAATTCTGTGTCATCTGCCGTGCACGTGCACAACTGATGAATACAAAGTAACCTTTGATATTTCAGACATGATATAAACCAGGTGACCTTTCATCACCATCAGCCGCATATTTTAGTTGTGATAACATGAAACTGTAATCAGACCCCTGAGTTATATAGCATTGAAATTGCCATTTGCCAATTACCGTGAGCATTGCTCCATTAACTTAAATTTATATTTTTGCATATAAATTGGCTTTATGTGGTTATATCGTTAGATATTATGTGGTTATATGGTTATATGGTTATATGGTTATATTGTTTAATGGTTTAATGGTTTATGTTTTTATATGGTTATGTGGTTATGTGGCTATGTGGTTATGTGGGTACATCGTTACGTGGTTATATTGTTATGTGTTTATATGGTTACGTGGTTATATGGTTACGTGGTTATATGGTTATGTCGTTATATGGTTATGTGGTTATATGGTTTAATGGTTATGTGGTTTAATGGTTATGTGGTTATGTGGTTATATGGTCTAATGGTTATGTGGTTATATGGTTTAATGGTTATGTGGTTGTATGGTTTAATGGTTATAAGGCTATGTGGTTATATGGTTGTATGGTTATGTGGTTATGGGTTATATGGTTATGTAGTTATATGGTTATATGGTTATGTGGTTATATGGTTTAATGGTTATATGGTTATATGGTTATGTGGTTATATGGTTATATGGTTATATGGTTATATGGTTATTTGATTATATGGTTATATGGTTATATGGTTATATGGTTATATGGTTATATGGTTATATGGTTTAATGGTTTAATGGTTATGTGGTTATATGGTTATATGGCTATGTGGTTATATGGTTATATGGCTATGTGGTTATATGGTATATTGGCTATATGGTTATGTGGTTATATGGTTATGTGGTTATGTGGTTATGTCGTTACATATTAAGTGGTTCTGTGGTTACATGGTTATATGGTTATATGGTTATATGGTTATATGGTTATATGGTTAAATGGTTATATGATTATATGGTTATATGCTTATATGGTGTTATGGTTATGTGGTTATCTGGTTATATTAATATATGGTTATATGGTTATATGGTTATATGGTTATATAGTTATATGGTTTAATGGTTTAATGGTTATATGGTTATATGGTTTAATGGTTATGTGGTTATTTGGTTATATGGTTATCTGGTTTTGTGGTTATGTGGTTATGTGGTTATGTGTTTATGTGGTTATGTGGTTATGTGGTTATGTGGTTATGTGGTTATGTGGTTATGTGGTTATCTGGTTATGTGGTTATATGGTTATATGGTTATGTTGTTATTTGGTTATGTGGTTATATCGTTATATTTTATGTGGTTATATGGTTATATGGTTATATGGTTTAATGGTTTAATGGTTTATGTTTTTATATGGTTATGTGGTTATGTGGTTATGTGGTTATGCGGTTACATGGTTATGTGGTTATATGGCTATGTGGTTATGTGGTTATATGGTTACGTGGTTATATGGTTATGTCGTTATATGGTTATGTGGTTATCTGGTTTAATGGTTATATGGTTATGTGGTTATATGGTTATGTGGTTTTGTGGTTATGTGGTTATGTGGTTATGTGGTTATGTGTTTATGTGGTTATGTGGTTATGTGGTTATGTGGTTATATGGTTATGTCGTTATATGGTTATGTGGTTATATCGTTATATTTTATGTGGTTATATGGTTATATGGTTATATGGTTTAATGGTTTAATGGTTTATGTTTTTATATGGTTATGTGGTTATGTGGCTATGTGGTTATGCGGGTACATCGTTATGTGGTTATATTGTTATGTGGTTATATGGTTATATGGTTATGTGGTTATATGGTTATGTCGTTATATGGTTATGTGGCTATCTTGTTTAATGGTTATGTGGTTATGTGGTTATTGGTTATGTGATTTTGTGGTTATGTGGTTAAGTGGTTATGTGGTTATGTGGTTATCTGGTTATGTGGTTATGTGGTTATATGGTTATGCGGTTATTTGGTTAGGTGGTTATAACGTTAGATATTATGTGGTTATATGGTTATATGGTTATATGGTTATATTTTTAATGGTTTAATGGTTTAATGGTTTATGTTTTTATATGGTTATGTGGTTATGTGGCTATGTGGTTATGTGGTTACATGGTTATGTGGTTATGTGGTTATGTGGTTATATGGTTATGTGGTTATATGGTTATGTCGTTATATGGCTATGTGGTTATCTTGTTTAATGGTTATGTGGTTATGTGGTTATTGGTGTATGTGGTTTTGTGGTTACGTGGTTATGTGGTTATCTGGTTATGTGGTTTTATGGTTAAATGGTTATGTTGTTATTTGGTTATGTGGTTATATCGTTATATATTATGTGGTTATATGGTTATATGGTTATATGGTTATATGGTTTAATGGTTTAATGGTTTAATGGTTTATGTTTTTATATGGTTATGTGGTTATGTGGTTATGTGGCTATGTGGTTATGTGGGTACATCGTTATGTGGTTATATTGTTATGTGGTTATATGGTTACGTGATTATATGTTTATGTCGTTATATGGCTATGTGGTTATCTGGTTTAATGGTTATGTGGTTTAATGATTATGTGGTTATGTGGTTATATGGTTGTATGGTTAAGTGGTTATGTGGTTATGTGGTTATGTGGTTATGGGCTTATATGGTTATGTGGTTATATGGTTTAATGGTTATATGGTTATGTGGTGATGGGTTATATGGTTATGTAGTTATATGGTTATATGGTTATGTGGTTATATGGTTTAATGTTTATATGGTTATATGGTCATATGGTTATATGGTTATATGGTTATATGGTTATATGGTTATATGGTTATATGGTTATATGGTTATATGGTTATTTGGTTATATGGTTATATAGTTATATGGTTATATGGTTATATGGTTATATGGTTATATGGTTTAATGGTTTAATGGTTATGTGGTTATATGGTTATGTGGTTATGTTGTTATTTGGTTATGTGGTTATATCGTTATATATTATATGGTTATGTGGTTATATGGTTATATGGTTATATGGTTATATGGTTATATGGTTTAATGGTTTAATGGTTATATGGTTATGTGGTTATGTGGTTATGTGGTTATATGGTTATGTGGCTATGTTGTTATGTGTTTATGTGGTTATATGGTTATGTCGTTATATGGCTATGTTGTTATCTGGTTTAATGGTTATGTGGTTTAATGATTATGTGGTTATGTGGTTATATGGTTATGTGGTTATGTGGTTATGTGGTTATGTGGTTATATGGTTATGTGGTTATGGGCTTATATGGTTATGTGGTTATATGGTTTAATGGTTTTGTGGTTATGTGGTTTAATGGTTATATGGTTATGTGGTTATGGGTTATATGGTTATGTAGTTATATGGTTATATGGTTATGTGGTTATATGGTTTAATGGTTATATGGTTATATGGTTATATGGTTATATGGTTATATGGTTATATGGTTATATGGTTATATGGTTATATAGTTATATGGTTATATGGTTATATGGTTATATAGTTATATGGTTTAATGGTTTAATGGTTATGTGGTTATATGGTTATGTGGTTATGTTGTTATTTGGTTATGTGGTTATATCGTTATATGATTATATGGTTATGTGGTTATATGGTTATATGGTTATATGTTTATATGGTTATATGGTTATATGGTTTAATGGTTTAATGGTTTATGTTTTTATGTGGTTATGTGGTTATGTGGTTATGTGGTTATATGGCTATGTGGTTATGTGGTTATATGGTTACGTGGTTATATGGTTATGTCGTTATATGGGTATGTGGTTATCTGGTTTAATGGTTATGTGGTTTAATGGTTATGTGGTTATGTGGTTATGTGGTTATATGGTTATATGGTTATGTGGTTATATGGTTATATGGTTATATGGTTATATGGTTATATGGTTATATGGTTATATGGTTTAATGGTTTAATGGTTATGTGGTTATATGGTTATGTGGTTATGTTGTTATGTGGTTATGTGGTTATGTGGTTATATGTTTATGGTTATGTGGTTATATGGTTATATGGTTATATGGTTATTTGGTTATATAGTTATATGGTTTAATGGTTTAATGGTTATGTGGTTATATGGTTATGTGGTTATGTTGTTATGTGGTTATGTGGTTATATGGTTATATATTATATGGTTATGTGGTTATATGGTTATATGGTTATATGGTTATATGGTTATATGGTTATATGGTTATATGGTTATATGGTTATATGGTTATATGGTTTAATGGTTTAATGGTTTATGTTTTTATGTGGTTATGTGGGTACATCGTTATGTGGTTATGTGGTTATATGGTTACGTGGTTATATGGTTATGTCGTTATATGGCTATGTGGTTATCTGGTTTAATGGTTATGTGGTTTAATGATTATGTGGTTATGTGGTTATATGGTTATATGGTTATGTGGTTATGTGGTTATATGGTTATGTGGTTATGTGGTTATATGGTTATGTGGTTATATGGTTTAATGGTTTTGTGGTTATGTGGTTTAATGGTTATATGGTTATGTGGTTATATGGTTATATGGTTATGTAGTTATATGGTTATATGGTTATGTGGTTATATGGTTTAATGGTTATATGGTTATGTGGTTATATGGTTATGTGGTTATGTGGTTATATTATTTACATATTATGTGGTTATGTGGTTATACGGTTATATGGTTATATGTGGTTATATGGTTAAATGGTTATATGGTTATATGGTTATATGGTTATGTGGTTATATGGTTATATGGTTATATGGTTATAAGGTTATATGGTTATATGGTTATATGGTTATATGGTTATATGGTTATATAGTTATATGGTTTAATGGTTTAATGGTTATGTGGTTATATGGTTTAATGGTTATGTGGTTATGTGGTTATGTGGTTATGTGGTTATGGGTTATATGGTTATGTAGTTATATGGTTATATGGTTATGTGGTTATATGGTTTAATGTTTATATGATTATATGGTTATATGGTTATATGGTTATATGGTTATATGGTTATATGGTTATATGGTTATATGGTTATATGGTTATGTGATTATATGGTTATATAGTTATATGGTTATATGGTTACATGGTTATATAGTTATATGGTTTAATGGTTTAATGGTTATGTGGTTATATGGTTATGTGGTTATGTGGTTATTTGGTTATGTGGTTATATCGTTATATATTATATGGTTATGTGGTTATATAGTTATATGGTTATATGGTTATATGGTTATATAGTTATATGGTTTAATGGTTTAATGGTTATGTGGTTATATGGTTATATGGTTATATGGTTATATGGTTATATGGTTATATGTTTATATGGTTATTTGATTATATGGTTATATAGTTATATGGTTATATGGTTATATGGTTATATAGTTATATGGTTTAATGATTTAATGGGTATGTGGTTATGTGGTTATGTGGTTATGTGTTTATGTGGTTATGTGGTTATGTCTTTATATGGTTATGTGGTTATATGGTTATATGGTTATATGGTTATATGGTTTAATGGTTTAATGGGTTATGTTGTTATATGGTTACGTGGTTATATGGTTATGTGGTTATGTTGTTATTTGGTTATGTGGTTATATCGTTATATATTATATGGTTATGTGGTTATATAGTTATATGGTTATATGGTTATATGGTTATATGGTTATATGGTTTAATGGTTTAATGGTTATGTGGTTATATGGTTATATGGTTATATGGTTATATGGTTATATGGTTATATGGTTATTTGATTATATGGTTATATAGTTATATGGTTATATGGTTGTATGGTTATATGGTTATATGGTTTAATGGTTTAATGGTTTAATGGTTTAATGGTTATGTGGTTTTGTGGTTATTTGATTATGTGGTTATATGGTTATATAGTTATATGGTTATATGGTTATATGGTTATATGGTTATATGGTTATATGGTCATATGGTTTAATGGTTTAATGGTTTATGTTTTTATGTGGTTATTTGGCTATGTGGTTATGTGGGTACATCGTAATGTGGTTATGTTGTTATATGGCTATGTGGTTATCCGGTTTAATGGTTATGTGGTTTAATGGTTATGTGGTTATGTGGTTATATGGTTGTATGGTTAAGTGGTTATGTGGTTATGTGGTTATGTGGTTATGTGTTATGGGCTTATATGGTTATGTGGCTATATGGTTTAATGGTTTTGTGGTTATGTGGTTTAATGGTTATATGGTTATGTGGTGATGGGTTATATGGTTATGTAGTTACATGGTTATATGGTTATGTGGTTATATGGTTTAATGTTTATATGATTATATGGTTATATGGTTATATGGTTATATGGTTATATGGTTATTTGTTTATATGGTTATATAGTTATACGGTTATATGGTTATATGGTTATATAGTTATATGGTTTAATGGTTTAATGGTTATGTGGTTATATGGTTATGTGGTTATGTTGTTATTTGGTTATGTGGTTATATCGTTATATATTATATGGTTATGTGGTTATATGATTATATGGTTATATGGTTATATGGTTATATGGTTTAATGGTTTAATGGTTTATGTTTTTATGTGGTTATGTGGCTATGTGGTTATGTGGGTACATCGTAATGTGGTTATGTTGTTATATGGTTATATGGTTACGTGGTTATATGGTTACGTGGTTATATGGTTATGTCGTTATATGGCTATGTGGTTCTCTGGTTTAATGGTTATGTGGTTTAATGATTATGTGGTTATGTGGTTATGTGGTTATATGGTTATGTGGTTATGTGGTTATGGGCTTATATGGTTATGTGGTTATATGGTTTAATGGTTTTGTGCTTATGTGGTTTAATGGTTATATGGTTATGTGGTTATGGGTTATATGGTTATGTAGTTATATGGTTATATGGTTATGTGGTTATATGGTTTAATGGTTATATGATTATATGGTTATATGGTTATATGGTTATATGGTTATATGGTTATATGGTTATTTGATTATATGGTTATATGGTTATATGGTTATATGGTTATATGGTTATATAGTTATATGGTTTAATGGTTTAATGGTTATGTGGTTATATGGTTATATGGCTATGTGGTTATATGGTTTATTGGCTATATGGTTATGTGGTTATATGGTTATGTGGTTATGTGGTTATGTCGTTACATATTAAGTGGTTCTGTGGTTACATGGTTATATGGTTATATGGTTATATGGTTATATGGTTATATGGTTAAATGGTTATATGATTATATGGTTATATGCTTATATGGTGTTATGGTTATGTGGTTATCTGGTTATATTAATATATGGTTATATGGTTATATGGTTATATAGTTATATGGTTTAATGGTTTAATGGTTATATGGTTATATGGTTTAATGGTTATGTGGTTATTTGGTTATTGGTGTATCTGGTTTTGTGGTTATGTGGTTATGTGGTTATGTGTTTATGTGGTTATGTGGTTATGTGGTTATGTGGTTATGTGGTTATGTGGTTATGTGGTTATGTGGTTATCTGGTTATGTGGTTATATGGTTATATGGTTATGTTGTTATTTGGTTATGTGGTTATATCGTTATATTTTATGTGGTTATATGGTTATATGGTTATATGGTTTAATGGTTTAATGGTTTATGTTTTTATATGGTTATGTGGTTATGTGGCTATGTGGTTATGCGGGTACATCGTTATGTGGTTATATTGTTATGTGGTTATATGGTTATATGGTTACGTGGTTATATGGTTATGTCGTTATATGGCTATGTGGTTATCTTGTTTAATGGTTATGTGGTTATGTGGTTATTGGTGTATGTGGTTTTGTGGTTATGTGGTTATGTGGTTATGTGGTTATGTGGTTATGTGGTTATGTGGTTATATGGTTATGTTGTTATTTGGTTATGTGGTTATATCGTTATATTTTATGTAGTTATATGGTTATATGGTTATATGGTTTAATGGTTTAATGGTTTATGTTTTTATATGGTTATGTGGTTATGTGGCTATGTGGTTATGTGGGTACATCGTTATGTGGTTATATTGTTATGTGGTTATATGGTTACGTGGTTATATGGTTATGTCGTTATATGGCTATGTGGTTATCTTGTTTAATGGTTATGTGGTTATGTGGTTATTGGTGTATGTGGTTTTGTGGTTACGTGGTTATGTGGTTATCTGGTTATGTGGTTTTATGGTTAAATGGTTATGTTGTTATTTGGTTATGTGGTTATATCGTTATATATTATGTGGTTATATGGTTATATGGTTATATGGTTATATGGTTTAACGGTTTAATGGTTTAATGGTTTATGTTTTTATATGGTTATGTGGTTATGTGGCTATGTGGTTATGTGGGTACATCGTTATGTGGTTATATTGTTATGTGGTTATATGGTTACGTGATTATATGGTTATGTCGTTATATGGCTATGTGGTTATCTTGTTTAATGGTTATGTGGTTTAATGATTATGTGGTTATGTGGTTATATGGTTATGTGGTTATGTGGTTATGTGGTTATGTGGTTATATGGTTATATGGTTTAATGGTTTTGTGGTTATGTGGTTTAATGGTTATATGGTTATGTGGTTATGGGTTATATGGTTATGTAGTTATATGGTTATATGGTTATGTGGTTATATGGTTTAATGTTTATATGATTATATGGTTATATGGTTATATGGTTATATGGTTATATGGTTATATGGTTATATGGTTATATGGTTATTTGATTATATGGTTATATAGTTATATGGTTATATGGTTATATGGTTATATAGTTATATGGTTTAATGGTTTAATGGTTATGTGGTTATATGGTTATGTGGTTATGTTGTTATTTGGTTATGTGGTTATATCGTTATATATTATATGGTTATGTGGTTATATGGTTATATGGTTATATGGTTATATGGTTATATGGTTATATGGTTTAATGGTTTAATGGTTTATGTTTTTATGTGGTTATGTGGCTATGTGGTTATGTGGGTACATCGTAATGTGGTTATGTTGTTATATGGTTACGTGGTTATATGGTTATGTCGTTATATGGCTATGTGGTTATCTGGTTTAATGGTTATGTGGTTTAATGATTATGTGGTTATGTGGTTATATGGTTATATGGTTATATGGTTGTATGGTTATGTGGTTAGGTGGTTATGGTTTATATGGTTATATGGTTATATGGTTTAATGGTTTGTGGTTATGTGGTTTAATGGTTATATGGTTATGTGGTTATGGGTTATATGATTATGTAGTTATATGGTTATATGGTTATGTGGTTATATGGTTTAATGGTTATATGGTTATGTGGTTATATGGTTATGTGGTTATGTGGTTATATCGTTACCTATTATGTGGTTATGTGGTTATATGGTTATATGGTTATCTGGTTATCTGGTTAACTGGTTATATGGTTATATGATTATATGGTTATATGGTTATATGGTTATATGGTTATATGTTTATATGGTTATATTGTTATATGGTTATATGGTTATATGGTTATATGGTTATATGGTTATATAGTTACAAGTTTAATGGTTTAATGGTTTAATGGTTATGTGGTTATATGGTTTAATGGTTATGTGGTTATGTGGTTATGTGGTTATGTGGTTATGAGTTACATGGTTATGTGGTTATATGGTTATATGGTTATGTGGTTATATGGTTTAATGTTTATATGGTTATATGGTTATATGGTTATATGGTTATATGGTTATATGGTTATATGGTTATATGGTTATATGGTTATATGGTTATATGGTTATATGGTTATATGGTTATATGGTTATATGATTATATGGTTATATAGTTATATGGTTATATGGTTACATGGTTATATAGTTATATGGTTTAAAGGTTTAATGGTTATGTGGTTATATGGTTATGTGGTTATGTTGTTATTTGGTTATGTGGTTATATCGTTATATATTATATGGTTATGTGGTTATAAAGTTATATGGTTATATGGTTATATGGTTATATGGTTTAATGGTTTAATGGTTATGTGGTTATATGGTTATATGGTTATATGGTTATATGGCTATATGGTTATTTGATTATATGGTTATATAGTTATATGGTTATATGGTTATATGGTTATATAGTTATATGGTTTAATGATTTAATGGTTATGTGGTTATATGGTTATGTGGTTATGTTGTTTTTTGGTTATGTGGTTATATCGTTATATATTATATGGTTATGTGGTTATATGGTTATATGGTTATATGGTTATATGGTTATATGGTTTAATGGTTTAATGGCTATGTGGCTATGTGGTTATATGGTTAGGTGGTTATATGGTTATGTCGTTATATGGCTATGTGGTTATCTGGTTTAATGGTTTAATGGTTATGTGGTTTAATGGTTATGTGGTTATGTGGTTATATGGTTATATGGTTATGTGGTTATGTGGTTATGTGGTTATGTGGTTATGGGCTTATATGGTTATGTGGTTATATGGTTTAATGGTTATATGGTTATGTGGTGATGGGTTATATGGTTATGTAGTTATATGGTTATATGGTTATGTGGTTATATGGTTTAATGTTTATATGATCATATGGTTATATGGTTATATGGTTATATGGTTATATGGTTATATGGTTATATGGTTATATGGTTATTTGATTATATGGTTATATAGTTATATGGTTATATGGTTATATGGTTATATAGTTATATGGTTTAATGGTTTAATGGTTATGTGGTTATATGGTTATGTGGTTATGTTGTTATTTGGTTAAGTGGTTATATCGTTATATATTATATGGTTATGTGGTTATATGGTTATATGGTTATATGGTTATATGGTTTAATGGTTTAATGGTTTATGTTTTTATGTGGTTATTTGGCTATGTGGTTATGTGGGTACATCGTAATGTGGTTATGTTGTTATATGGTTACGTGGTTATATGGTTATGTCGTTATATGGCTATGTGGTTATCTGGTTTAATGGTTATGTGGTTTAATGATTATGTGGTTATGTGGTTATATGGTTGTATGGTTAAGTGGTTATGTGGTTATGTGGTTATGTGGTTATGTGGTTATGGGCTTATATGGTTATGTGGTTATATGGTTTAATGGTTTTGTGGTTATGTGGTTTAATGGTTATATGGTTATGTGGTGATGGGTTATATGGTTATGTAGTTACATGGTTATATGGTTATGTGGTTATATGGTTTAATGTTTATATGATTATATGGTTATATGGTTATATGGTTATATGGTTATATGGTTATTTGATTATATGGTTATATAGTTATATGGTTATATGGTTATATGGTTATATAGTTATATGGTTTAATGGTTTAATGGTTATGTGGTTATATGGTTATGTGGTTATGTTGTTATTTGGTTATGTGGTTATATCGTTATATATTATATGGTTATGTGGTTATATGGTTATATGGTTATATGGTTATATGGTTATATGTTTATATGGTTTAATGGTTTAATGGTTTATATTTTTATGTGGTTATGTGGCTATGTGGTTATGTGGGTACATCGTAATGTGGTTATGTTGTTATATGGTTACGTGGTTATATGGTTATGTCGTTATATGGCTATGTGGTTATCTGGTTTAATGGTTATGTGGTTTAATGATTATGTGGTTATGTGGTTATATGGTTGTATGGTTAAGTGGTTATGTGGTTATATGGTTATATAGTTATATGGTTATATGGTTATATGGTTATATAGTTATATGGTTTAATGGTTTAATGGTTATGTGGTTATATGGTTATGTGGTTATGTTGTTATTTGGTTATGTGGTTATATCGTTATATATTATATGGTTATGTGGTTATATAGTTATATGGTTATATGGTTATATGGTTATATAGTTATATGGTTTAATGGTTTAATGGTTATGTGGTTATATGGTTATATGGTTATTTGATTATATGGTTATATAGTTATATGGTTATATGGTTATATGGTTATATAGTTATATGGTTTAATGATTTAATGGTTATGTGGTTATATGGTTATGTGGTTATGTTGTTATTTGGTTATGTGGTTATATCGTTATATATTATATGGTTATGTGGTTATATGGTTATATGGTTATATGGTTATATGTTTATATGGTTTAATGGTTTAATGGTTATGTGGTTATATGGTTTAATGATTATGTGGTTATGTGGTTATATGGTTATATGGTTATGTGGTTATGTGGTTATGTGGTTATGTGGTTATGGTTATATGGTTATGTGGTTATATGGTTATATGGTTATATGGTTATATGGTTATATGGTTTAATGGTTTAATGGGTTATGTTGTTATATGGTTTAATGATTATGTGGTTATGTGGTTATATGGTTGTATGGTTAAGTGGTTATGTGGTTATGTGGTTATGTGGTTATGGGCTTATATGGTTATCTGGTTATATGGTTATATGGTTATATGGTTATAAGGTTATATGGTTATATGGTTATATGGTTATATGGTTATATAGTTACAAGTTTAATGGTTTAATGGTTATGTGGTTATATGGTTTAATGGTTATGTGGTTATGTGGTTATGTGGTTATGTGGTGATGAGTTATATGGTTATGTAGTTATATGGTTATATGGTTATGTGGTTATATGGTTTAATGTTTATATGATTATATGGTTATATGGTTATATGGTTATATGGTTATATGGTTATATGGTTATATGGTTATATGGTTATATGGTTATATGGTTATATGGTTATATGGTTATATGGTTATATGGTTATTTGATTATATGGTTATATAGTTATATGGTTATATGGTTATATGGTTATATAGTTATATGGTTTAATGGTTTAATGGTTATGTGGTTATATGGTTATGTGGTTATGTTGTTATTTGGTTATGTGGTTATATCGTTATATATTATATGGTTATGTGGTTATAAAGTTATATGGTTATATGGTTATATGGTTATATAGTTATATGGTTTAATGGTTTAATGGTTATGTGGTTATATGGTTATATGGTTATATGGTTATATGGCTATATGGTTATTTGATTATATGGTTATATAGTTATATGGTTATATGGTTATATGGTTATATAGTTATATGGTTTAATGATTTAATGGTTATGTGGTTATATGGTTATGTGGTTATGTTGTTTTTTGGTTATGTGGTTATATCGTTATATATTATATGGTTATGTGGTTATATGGTTATATGGTTATATGGTTATATGGTTATATGGTTTAATGGTTTAATGGGTTATGTTGTTATATGGTTACGTGGTTATATGGTTATGTCGTTATATGGCTATGTGGTTATCTGGTTTAATGGTTATGTGGTTTAATGATTATGTGGTTATGTGGTTATATGGTTGTATGTTTAAGTGGTTATGTGGTTATGTGGTTATGTGGTTATGGGCTTATATGGTTATGTGGTTATATGGTTTAATGGTTATATGGTTATGTGGTGATGGGTTATATGGTTATGTAGTTATATGGTTATATGGTTATGTGGTTATATGGTTTAATGTTTATATGATCATATGGTTATATGGTTATATGGTTATATGGTTATATGGTTATATGGTTATATGGTTATATGGTTATTTGCTTATATGGTTATATGGTTATATGGTTATATGGTTATATGGTTTAATGATTTATTGGTTATGTGGCTATGTGGTTATGTGGTTATATGGTTATATGGTTAAGTGGTTATATCGTTATATATTATATGGTTATGTGGTTATATGGTTATATGGTTATATGGTTATATGGTTATATGGTTTAATGGTTTAATGGTTTATGTTTTTATGTGGTTATGTGGCTATGTGGTTATGTGGGTACATCGTAATGTGGTTATGTTGTTATATGGTTACGTGGTTATATGGTTATGTCGTTATATGGCTATGTGGTTATCTGGTTTAATGGTTATGTGGTTTAATGATTATGTGGTTATGTGGTTATATGGTTGTATGGTTAAGTGGTTATGTGGTTATGTGGTTATGTGGTTATGGGCTTATATGGTTATGTGGTTATATGGTTTAATGGTTTTGTGGTTATGTGGTTTAATGGTTATATGGTTATGTGGTGATGGGTTATATGGTTATGTAGTTACATGGTTATATGGTTATGTGGTTATATGGTTTAATGTTTATATGATTATATGGTTATATGGTTATATGGTTATATGGTTATATGGTTATTTGATTATATGGTTATATAGTTATATGGTTATATGGTTATATGGTTATATAGTTATATGGTTTAATGGTTTAATGGTTATGTGGTTATATGGTTATGTGGTTATGTTGTTTTTTGGTTATGTGGTTATATCGTTATATATTATATGGCTATGTGGTTATCTGGTTTAATGGTTATGTGGTTTAATGATAATGTGGTTATGTGGTTATATGGTTGTATGGTTAAGTGGTTATGTGGTTATGTGGTTATGTGGTTACATGGTTACATGGTTATATGGTTTAATGGTTTTGTGGTTATGTGGTTTAATGGTTATATGGTTATGTGGTGATGGGTTATATGGTTATGTAGTTACATGGTTATATGGTTATGTGGTTATATGGTTTAATGTTTATATGATTATATGGTTATATGGTTATATGGTTATATGGTTATATGGTTATTTGATTATATGGTTATATAGTTATATGGTTATATGGTTATATGGTTATATAGTTATATGGTTTAATGGTTTAATGGTTATGTGGTTATATGGTTATGTGGTTATGTTGTTTTTTGGTTATGTGGTTATATCGTTATATATTATATGGCTATGTGGTTATCTGGTTTAATGGTTATGTGGTTTAATGATTATGTGGTTATATGGTTGTATGGTTAAGTGGTTATGTGGTTATATGGTTATATAGTTATATGGTTATATGGTTATATGGTTATATAGTTATATGGTTTAATGGTTTAATGGTTATGTGGTTATATGGTTATGTGGTTATGTTGTTATTTGGTTATATGGTTATGTGGTTATATCGTTATATATTATATGGTTATGTGGTTATATAGTTATATGGTTATATGGTTATATGGTTATATAGTTATATGGTTTAATGGTTTAATGGTTATGTGGTTATATGGTTATATGGTTATATGGTTATGTGGTTATATGGTTATATGGTTATTTGATTATATGGTTATATAGTTATATGGTTATATGGTTATATGGTTATATAGTTATATGGTTTAATGATTTAATGGTTATGTGGTTATATGGTTATGTGGTTATGTTGTTATTTGGTTATGTGGTTATATCGTTATATATTATATGGTTATGTGGTTATATGGTTAAATGGTTAAATGGTTATATGGTTATATGGTTATATGGTTTAATGGTTTAATGGGTTATGTTGTTATATGGTTTAATGATTATGTGGTTATGTGGTTATATGGTTATATGGTTATATGGTTATGTGGTTATATGGTTATATGGTTATATGGCTATGTGTTTATATGGTTGTATGGTTATGTGGTTATGGGTTATATGGCTATGTGGTTATATGGTTATATGGTTTTGTGGTTATATGTTTTAATGTTTATATGATTATATGGTTATATGGTTATATGGTTATATGGTTATATGGTTATATGGTTATATGGTTATATGGTTATATGGTTATATAGTTATATGATTATATGGTTATATGGTTATATAGTTATATGGTTTAATGGTTTAATGGTTATGTGGTTATATGGTTATGTGGTTATGTTGTTATTTGGTTATGTGGTTATATCGTTATATATTATATGGTTATGTGGTTATATGGTTATATGGTTATATGGTTATATGGTTATATGGTTATATGTTTATATGGTTTAATGGTTTAATGGTTTATGTTTTTATGTGGTTATGTGGCTATGTGGTTATGTGGGTACATCGTAATGTGGTTATGTTGTTATATGGTTACGTGGTTATATGGTTATGTCGTTATATGGCTATGTGGTTATCTGGTTTAATGGTTATGTGGTTTAATGATTATGTGGTTATGTGGTTATATGGTTGTATGGTTATGTGGTTATGTGGTTATGTGGTTATGTGGTTATGTGGTTACATGGTTATGTGGTTATATGGTTTAATGGTTTTGTGGTTATGTGGTTTAATGGTTATATGGTAATGTGGTTATGGGTTATATGGTTATGTAGTTATATGGTTATATGGTTATGTGGTTATATGGTTTAATGGCTATATGGTTATGTGGTTATATGGTTATGTGGTTATGTGGTTATATCGTTACATATTATGTGGTTATGTGGTTATACGGTTATATGGTTATATGGTTATATTGTTATATGGTTAAATCGTTATATGATTATATGGTTATATGGTTATCTGGTTATATGGTTATATGGTTATATGGTTATAAGGTTATATGGTTATATGGTTATATGGTTATATGGTTATATGGTTATATAGTTACAAGTTTAATGGTTTAATGGTTATGTGGTTATATGGTTTAATGGTTATGTGGTTATGTGGTTATGTGGTTATGTGGTGATGGGTTATATGGTTATGTAGTTATATGGTTATATGGTTATGTGGTTATATGGTTTAATGTTTATATGATTATATGGTTATATGGTTATATGGTTATATGGTTATATGGTTATATGGTTATATGGTTATATGGTTATATGGTTATTTGATTATATGGTTATATAGTTATATGGTTATATGGTTACATGGTTATATAGTTATATGGTTTAATGGTTTAATGGTTATATGGTTATGTGGTTATGTGGTTATGTTGTTATTTGGTTATGTGGTTATATCGTTATATATTATATGGTTATGTGGTTATATAGTTATATGGTTATATGGTTATATGGTTATATAGTTATATGGTTTAATGGTTTAATGGTTATGTGGTTATATGGTTATATGGTTATATGGTTATATGGTTATATGGTTATATGGTTATTTGATTATATGGTTATATAGTTATATGGTTATATGGTTATATGGTTATATAGTTATATGGTTTAATGATTTAATGGTTATGTGGTTATATGGTTATGTGGTTATGTTGTTATTTGGTTATGTGGTTATATCGTTATATATTATATGGTTATGTGGTTATATGGTTATATGGTTATATGGTTATATGATTTAATGGTTTAATGGGTTATGTTGTTATATGGTTACGTGGTTATATGGTTATGTGGTTATGTTGTTATTTGGTTATGTGGTTTTATCGTTATATATTATATGGTTATGTGGTTATATAGTTATATGGTTATATGGTTATATGGTTATATAGTTATATGGTTTAATGGTTTAATGGTTATGTGGTTATATGGTTATATGGTTATATGGTTATATGGTTATATGGTTATATGGTTATTTGGTTATGTGGTTATATAGTTATATGGTTATATGGTTATATGGTTATATGGTTATATAGTTATACCCTTACGAAAAAACCACATGTAGAAACCACATGTGAAACCACATGTGGTTCACATGTGAAATTGGAACATGTGGTTTTCATGTGGTAATGTCACATGTGGTTCACATGTGGTAACATGTGATTCACATGTGGTAATATCACATTCCCATGTGTTTTATATGTGATATTACCACATGAAAACCACATGTTCCAATCACATGTGAATCACATGTGATTCACATGTGTCTTCAAAACAGATGAATTTGGAACAACCACATGTGATTCACATGTGGTTCACATGTGACCAAATAAGTAATACTTCATATTATACCGAAGTAATACTTCATACTACCAGTCACACATACATAATAATGGATGCACACATAAAACACTTGTACGTCAGTAAAATGATATCTGCAAATATATTACTCATGATAAAATGGAAAATCATACATTAACTGGAAACCCATATACAGCTAATTCAAAAGATTATCCTTTGCAAACCTTAAACACTAATACCTAAACTCGGTTGTCATAAGCGCGCAAAAAATAATGGGAGCATCGTTTCATCTGTTTAGAAATCACATATGGGCACCATTTCTTAGAGACATATGGTAGTAATAATTAAAATATCTCCTCACGGGCAATTCATTCAAATAGCTGCAATATTCAACTTCCAAGCCTGAATCTGGTTCTCCCATTAAGCTTTGCACGCTTAGAGTTTAAATTTCTCAAAGGGCAACCTTTTTTTAATAAGCTGTTAATATACATGAGAGCAAATATATGATATATGAGAGAAAATTCTTAAATATCCTTCAATTTCTCTTAATTATTAATTGCCTGCATCTCCTGTCTCTTTCTACTACCATCCATTGAATTTCTTAAGTCTTTACATTTCTGTGCCATCATTGATTTGACGATGGCATCAGTGACCTCTGGAAACCTTTTTATGACAAAAGCTAGAACAATAAAACACTATTGTTAATACGGTATGACCAATTTGGTTGGTAAATTCCAATGTAAATGAAGGACCAAAGTAAAGGGGGTTTATTTAGGAACAAAATTTATTCTCAAATTGATTACAATTTTTTTCACATTGATTTCAAATAATAGATACCACATTGATCAAGTTTCAGTTACCAGTCCCAACAGTGCTAATGACACCCTTATCAACAACCAGGAATTACCATTACCAACTTGCACTCAACATGATTTGTAAGCTTTGCAACTGCCGCCAATTATTGAATTGTTGCAAGTAAAACAAAATGACCATTTGTAAATGATATTTTTAGCATTGTTATTTGAAATAATCAGACAACCAAATTTTCAAGATAGCCATTGCAATGTACAATGACAATTTTGTAAGTTAAGACACAATCAGAAACTCTAGCCTCCACTTAAGAGTTGTTTCAGAACATTTGTTTCATAGACTACATTTCAAGTCTTTTAAGATATGGAAGAAAATCCTACAGTATACTGTTGCTAATGCCAGACAATTTATCTTCTCAGTGTTATCATTCTTTGAGAGCACTTGTAAAATTTAGTTGCATTGAAAGGAGACTACTAGCATTATTGTGCTACATACTAAAACAACTTTGAAACATGCCAAGCTAACAAGCTGTATCAAAGTTACAAAGGTAGCATGTGTATATACATACCATCAATTGGTAAAAGAAGAAAACACAATTACTAACCTATAATCAGTTCAACCTTGGTGCGATCTAATGCAGGCCGTCCCTCTTTGCTTTTTCCTGTCACAGAGGATTCTGCTAAAACCTTTCTTTCAAAAACAGCAGTCATGAGGTTTACCGTCATTTTTGAAATTAGGTGACCTTATAACCTCACCCATTTGGACTGAGTCAATATAATCCTAGGAAGTAAAATTAAATATAAGAGAAACACAATTATTATTGAAAGGCAAGCAATCTATGAATCACATCTAGTCAGCTTAAATTTTGGGAGGACATTAATTCCCAGCCGGTAGGGCTAATTTAAATTATTACAGTTTTACAGATTAGGTTACATGGCATTTGGTTATCAGAACAAAATGTTAACCACTTAACCCAATGCAATGACAACAGCAGTGTTAGCCACTTTATATATTTTACTCTGTCTAAAGCCAGATTATTTTATTACTCGCACCGGGAATGGGTTAATAGATATTATTGACATAGTTAGGATCAAAGTAATGCGCTTTACACAATGTACAAACTCAAACATACCATTAACTTTGGTGAATTTGACCCTTCCATTTCTTCAACATCCTGCTCCTCTGAGGAACAGCTGCTTGGGGTAGCCGACGATCTTGCAGATTGAGTAGATGGTCTTGTGGCAAGAGGAGATGGTCTTGTGGCAAGAGGAGATGGTCGGGGCTAGGCGTTTTGGGGTTAGAAACAACAAAGAACTTCGGTTGGTTAATATCATTCTTTTGTTGGTTTCAGTAAGGGCTGCCAAAACTGCCTCCTTTATCAAACCAGGCAATCCTAAAGTAAACATGATGGTAATGATTTATTGATTTCATCAGTGAAACCTTATTCTCAGCAAAGTTTTATCACCTTATCTGCAGCAAAGTTAATCATGCTGCAAAAAGATCAGAGGCAACTACAACTACAAGAAAATGTTTTATTACAGGACTCACTTTTATGAAGTCTTGAAACTTCACTTTGTAGTTTCTTTACTTCCTCCTGTAATAGTTTGTCTGAAGAAGCTGGTACCGGTACACTAGGTGTTTCACCTGGAAGCTCATCGGAGTCATACATATACTTGTCAATATGTTCTTCACTGGACTCGTCAGACTCAACAGGGTGCCAATCCTGCTAAGTACTTGTTTATAGGCTTTCCTCTCTGCAAGTTTTTAACATCTTTATTTTTCTATGAAAAGATTATAAAACATATAATTAGTCTTTAGAGTTCTATGAAAGGTTAATCTGGAATATTTGGTTAGGTAGATAATCCAAGTGGATATTCCAAATATTCTTATCACCAAATATTCCAGATCAAAATTTCCACCAAGTGATTAGTGCAATAAAAATCCTTCAAGTTTATTCTATGAAAGGCAGCTCATCTAAATGAATGGCTTAGGTCCATTGTTGTGGAGCTATCATTAGCAATTTCATTTCAATTAATCTTTCTATAGATTACAAATTAAATCTGTTGAGTTACCAGTATGCCAATGTAAGCCTTGTGGTTTCTACCAAAGACCATAACAATTAGTCTCCAGCAGCTACAGTGCAATGAAAGTGGCCCTGACAATTACTAATCAATTCTATCTTAGGTAGATGATGGCGAAACACAAGGCTTTTCAATTGCTTATGGTAACTTCAGATAAAATGATATTTCAAACATAACAAACTTCAATACGTGGCCAGTGTTCTGTGTTGGTAGCTGATAATAGCATCAGAAAGCAGCACAATTTTCTACTCACTAGGGCAATTCCACGTGACTGACGTTACATTT